>JAJSRW010001720.1:0-34615 GCA_022414725.1 Microglena sp. YARC | reverse complement strand
AGAGAGATGTCCAACAACGGAACACGTGTTCGCGCATCACAAAGACTGCGTTCGTAAACGTTCCCTCACGCATGATTCGATGTATCGAGACTCCTCGGCGTGCTTATGTCCCCACCGTAACGTATATGCTTCGGTACTCCAGTCCTGGCTTGAGGGTGTGGGAAGTATACCGTCCATTATATCATCTCAGGAACAATGGAGGATAGCCTCCTCCCTAGAAGCTTTGGTGCACTTATCGGTAACCGCTCTTATTATCGCATGATGATTCACATATCATTGCAAACTCTTTATTGGTGATCAGTCTTTACACTCTTCCTTCTGGAGCCCCATAATTTAATACAATGTAAGGAATTGCAATAATTAATAAATAAGCTAATTTAGAGAGAATGTCAACTCTTGACCGGAGAAGGACTTCGGCCGCTCCTTGTGTGCACGATCGTTCGGTAATTGCAATGCGCAGGAGCGTGAGTACATATCGAGTCCTTGTTTGTGAATGCGGTCAAATCAGGCGATTTTGTAGTGGTAAGTCATTGGGGAGCGTTGTACTCAGGACAGCTGAGTCTGTTGAGGAGCTCTCCTAAATCATTGCCAAAAGTGGTGTGCACGTGTGGGTGCCTCCCAGCGGGAAGTCTGATGCTTACTGTAAAGTCACCCTGGTCCGACGCCGACCTCCTCAACCGTAACGTATTGCATACCGTGGGCTAGGCAGACGGCTTCGCACGCGGCGCGCTCTACACGGGGTATGGCCGTTTTGGGGCATTCCTTTGACGCGACGAAGGATTCCGGATCGGCGATAGCCTTGCGAGGCATGGTCGAGCACCTATCTGCGTAAGATCCGAACATCGAACGGGCTCCGATGTGAATGTTACATAGATGGCAACTTGGGCGTCATTGCACCCGTGTCTGGTCTCTATTGCTGCTCCCGGACCTATTTGTTTGGTGCATTGAATGTGTAGATGCCGCGACTGACGCACCAAGAGGGAGCCGCGATCGGCATCGGGAAGTTCACATGGTTAGTGGGTGGGGGGGTGTGCGCACAACGTCTTTCACAGACGGGATCAAAAGGTGGTCCTCTCCATCAACACTCTCATCTTGTATACGACAGGCCATGTTTTGCATTACTTCGTGGGTGCGTACGTCCAACGCATTTTCTAGTATCGCTGGTCTGCGAGTCGCGCCTGCTCGATGAAAGGTGAGAAACTGGGGACACTCCGTAGATCGTGACTGGGTGGCCGATATAACTGCGTTCGACGAAAGTTGAACGACCGGTTAAGTGGCCCGGCACGACTTTGTGCACGGTATTCGCACCACCTCCGACAACGACACTCAAGCCTTCCATTCGAGATAAAATCAAACACAGGCCGCATCATCTCCCATCTTGACATACATCATCTCCCGTTCTATTGAATGATGTGAAATTTGAAGATGTGGACCTCCGACGTGTTGTTCAGTTGTACCAGCTCGTCACTGCTCATGCTCACCTCCAGCTCTGTGCCACAGCGAGTGGGCGCCCTGGACTTTCGAACCCGTTCGCGGCTATATGCGCACACTTCCTTGGTGACGTGAGTCGCGACGCTTCTGCGTTGCATCTTTCGTGATCGGCGTAACGACGAACAAACTTGGATCGCTTTGCATCGCACTTCGTTTCTGACATCTTGAAGGATCATGATTATGACAAAGGCAGGTGTCCACATCGGTCCGCATGGCGTGGGGGGGACGACGCCTTCGGCGTTGCGCAATTCTTGTTCGCTTTTGGATCGAGAGGCCACGTGAAGGAGGGTCGAGTATATTACCTGAACGATGTCGTATATACTTGCTCGAGGACGACTCGCGCTATCGAGAGGGATGGGTAGGCGGCGCGTTCTCTCTCGAAGGATTTCGACGTGCTCGGTGGACACGCCGGGGCTAGCGTCACATTGTACGATCACACCACGACAAGTAAATTTGCCAAGTGGTACCGAGATCGTGTTCAGAAGCTCGTGTGTTACACAGTTACGTCGTTGCAGCTGGCGTACGACCCCCGACAACGAACAACGTTCGCTGTTGTCTCGCGGGCACGTTGATCGGAGTCACTTGTCCTCTGCAACTGGCGTTTCTGTTCTCTCCCCGGGTGCCCGCTGACGATCACGGAAAGTTCTTGGCGCTCCATGAAAGAGAAGCATGCTCCCTTATCTTCGGCGATCCCTGCTTTCGCTACGCAATGTGGATGAGCAATATGTTGTCCCCAATAATCGGTTTCCCGAGACCTGCGTGGGAATCCTTCTGCGGGTTCAAAATTAAGTAGAGAGCCGTCACGTTTCCAAAAAGCAAGGTCGATTTATAATGTTTCCATGTATAAATTTGAGAACAAGGAATGTGTGACACGGGCTACGTGATTCGCGACCATTTGCCTGCGATATTGCAAGCTATTGCGTAGACCTTACTAATGGATCAACATTGAGCTCCATTGCAACTCACGGTCGTTGTGTATTGCACTGCTTTGATGATGACATCATCTGCTTGTTGCGCGTGTTCAGGATACACTGAACAATTGCAACCATGTGAAGTCCAGAGATTGTTATGAGCAAGACCGTGATAGTTTCGCGCAAAGTGGGTATCTAGTTTTTACGACGCTATGTTTACCTCTTCGGAACGATCATTGCATGTTTTATGTACTTATGACGCAGTACCAGTAAGAAGAAAAATAATGCAGCGAATAACAACAAGGACCTTGAAAATATTACTTCCTGGTCACGTTTTTGTGATAGAGCGTGTGGATAGGACGGCGTTTCAACATGTACCAATCTTATAGGGGAGTATGACTTGAACGGGTACATAGAAAAGGCTAGCGCCATCTCCGTCGGGCGTACCAGGATGATGAAGTGGGTTAGGGGAATGGTCGGACATGATGGGTGTGGGCAAAGTGGGGACGCTTCAGTCCAAGAATTCTGGAGCGACATATGACTTTGACCGACGACTACGTCAACATGAGAGAATAATGCATATAGACGGCAACATTCATTTTTGTTACACTTCATATCCAATAAAACTGGCAGAGTGCACTTGCAAACTTTGTGACTCGACATTTGCATGCATTGCGTAATGAGAGCGACATTGATGTCACGTATGGCATCACCCATCAATCCACAATGAGTACAACCCCCTTGACAATTCGAGCCAATGACAGCATCGCTGAAGGTGGTGGAAAAAAGACTTATTTGAAAGAATTTAATTGTTATACAAATGTACACACACACAAACGCACACGAATGTCAACGTCTAAGTAGCCAAGAAAGAGAGCTTTTGTATGTACGATTCCCAGGGAGATTATATGTGCAACAGATCCTCACGTCAGGAAATGTATGACCCTCGCAAGGACAAGTGGGCTATTGTACAACCTTCCTTGTGTTTCTGGACAAACCCATGGTGGTCCTATGCAGAATAATTGCCAGAGCCAGGGTAAAATGAAGGGTAATTTTGGCTCCGGGCGAATGCCTCTTGGGGAGATGTTCACCGTCCGATCTTCTCAGTGGCGTGAGCAGACGAGGAAGGGGGAACGAGTGAGCCCTTTTCCGATTAGCTTGTTGTCTAGGATGAAATCAACGGTCGCCTTTGCAAAGCACATGACGGCCCTCAGGTTCTTCCCGTTCACGTTCACGGATCCAGTGTTGAAAACGATCGCCTTAGAATCGTAAATTTCGCTCGTCGTCCTCCGTTAAGATCACTTCACCTGACATGATCAGACCGGCGTACTTCCCAGAGTTCGCATAATCCCGCCTCATTATTCTGAGAAATGTTGATCGTATGCACATCTGTGGGGCTTAAGTTGCAGCCGAAAGCGTATTCCGGACGAGTCTTGGAGTTGATGCACCTCGATAGCCGCAGAAGGTTCAGCTTTGAAAGCAAGGGCAGCTCCATTTCAACGACGTGTGGATGTTGCCTATGTTCACTCCCTTGATCTTGACAATACCATGGTTCGCATCCTCAGCAAGGTACTGCGAGATTCCCCATATGTAGTACATGACGGCAATGCACTCGTCAGCAGTGCACAGTCCGGTCACGTGCGTCATGCCGTTGGAGAACAACTTGATACTCCAGGTCGATTTCTTGACCTTCTTCACCTTAGTTGGGAGTATTAGCGGTCTTCACTCTCTTTGGAGTCTTGACAGGGGGTGGTGGTGGGAGGAAGGGTAGAGGCTTCCTCACTTGTATCTGGTGACCGCCGTTGAACTTCTTATCACACATCGTAGGGATGGAACCCACCGTGTCCATGCTGAATTTCAAGAAAGACTCCTCGTCCGATACTGTAATGCACAACCGATTTGACAACTGGACCATCATGACGATGTTCCCAATGTGCTGCCCGATTTTATTGGCATCGTGTATAACTTCGTCGTACTCTTTCCTGAAATTCGTAATGTAATCCACAACATTCTCCTCCATCCACTCCGTCGGCGGGATGTCACGTACGGTCATGACGAAGTTGCAAGTATCGGTAGACGAAGAACACGCATCATGCTCCACCGACATGTCATCATGCATCGTCTTAGTAGGACCCGCCGCCTCATGCTCCACTGACACGTCATCATGCATTGTCTTAGTAGAACCCGCCGCCTCATGCTCCACTGACACGTCATCATGCATTGTCTTAGTAGAACCCGCCACCTCATGCTCCACTGACATGTCATCATGCATCGTCTTAGTAGGACCCGCCGCCTCATGCTCCACTGACACGTCATCATGCATCGTCTTAGTAGGACCCGCCACCTCATGCTTCACCGACATGTCATCATGCATCGTCTTAGTAGGACCCGCCGCCTCATGCTCCACTGACACGTCATCATGCATCGTCTTAGTAGGACCCGCCACCTCATGCTTCACCGACATGTCATCATGCATCTTCTTAGTAGGACCCGCCGCCTCCCGGGACTCGCCTCATTCACTAGCTGCTCAAGCACCTCCTGTGCGGGTTCTACATTATGGGGCGATTCATTGGTGCGTTGAAGCCTCTCATTCTGTGCAGCTACATAGCTCGGGGCCTCACTCTTAGATGATGACGCAATGAGATTTCCGTTAATCTTCCCATGATTTGTGGAACGATTTGGAGTATGATGTGCCACGCCGAACTTGAACTTCTTGACGAACGACTGTGGTTGTTGTTGGTGATGGTCGTTTCGACGATCGTTAATCCGATCCCGAAACGATTGCAATTTGGAAACCGGGTTCATGTTCGCAGTTGCAAAACAAGCATAAAGAAATCAGTAAAATAGAAGGGATAGGATGCGCTTCTGCGTCACTATTATATAAGGTTTCTAATTTTCTAATTAGGGTAGGGTTTTGACACCGCCCCCCAGGTATCAGTGGAAGTGGAGTACGTACGTGTCATAGATGGCTACCTCAACCGCTATTGTAACAGCCCTTGCGGCTGGTGTGGTTCGACCAGAATCTTCTTGGCCATTGGGAAGAACTAAGTCTATGCGCCTACGAGCGAGAACCTTCGTGTGTCGACTATCACAGCACAGGGTTTGTTGGGCGATGGGCTGTCTGTGAATTTCAAAGCATTGTACGAGAACCTTCATCTCTCTACGGAACCTGCTCATTTGACATTCCAGATGATCAAGTACAAGGATTCATTTGGGGCCTGTGTGCAAAGAGGAGTGCACCCAAAGCGTCGCTCGCGCGTGAATGGAAAGAAGGGCAAGGCAGAAGTGCTCCGCAACCAGATCACCATCGTCCAGTGGCTTTTTGATCCCACCCTGTCATTGTTGCACCACGTGTCCATCAAGGTGTTCACGAACGGGCGAGTGCATATCGCAGGACTTCGGGATCCCGCGTTGGGTCCTGTCGTCATCTGTTCCATCGTCCGTTCAATTGAGCTCTGCTCGGCGGCTGAATCGATCGTCACGCCTGTCAAATGCTTGTTCACCTCCGATGATGACATAGTGTCACGCTTCTCCATCATCATGATCAACAGCGATTTCAAAGTACCCTTCTTCATAAAATGCTCTCGTCTCTCGGTGGTAGCCAGGAGACACGTCGGTCTGCGTTGCCATTATGAGCAGGACAACAGCGCGGGTGTCAAGATCGTCTATCATTGCGCTCCTCCATGCGGAGCTCCCTCAAAGGACGTCACCATCATTGTTTGTCGCACAGGAAGTGTCATCATCACTGGAGCGAACAACATGGCCCAGGTGCCGATCGCGCACCAGTTCATCCGAGACTTCCTGTTCGAGAACATATCCGAAATCGAACTGTTGACCGTAGTGTAAAGAATCCGGGGATCACCTTATTGATTCGGGGGGGAGAGAAGCCTTCTTGATACTATTCAGTATGTCCTCCAAGTGTATAACGCATCGAGAACGCACTGGCCATGCTTGCCGCGCGCTATCGGAATGGTTCGTGTTTTCTGACGCCTTCTCGGCGAGGGGAGGACCCTGCACGCACACGTTGCTTACGGGTGGACGTTTTTTCATCCCTCGTGCAAAGACTAACGCGTTCTTGGAACCTCTACGCGTCGGTGGTTGTCTCTGGTAGCCCGTCGAAGGATCTGTTTTTCGTCGAACGCACCGGGGCGCCTAGAGTACCGCATGTTCGCCGACCTCGACATCAAAACACTCGACTCAGAGACGGTTTGCTGACGACGAGGCGCTTCTGGAGCGAATGCTATCGGTTATAAGCTCCGGATCTCCTCTATGCACGACCGTGTGCGTGTTGCGCCGCCTGGAACGTCATGGTGGCAAGATGGGATTCCACATCATATGGTCGGACCTGTATGTCGACGACAAGGAGGCCGCGCGCTTGGCCAACGAATGGATGCTTAATCTCGCGCCACGCGACAGAGCCACCATGGACACGAGCGTGTACCGAAACGGTAGTCTTCGAATGCCATGGTCGGCCAAGGTCACCCGAGGAGATGGAGATGATACTGCCGCAAGGGGGATATACGTCCCATGGCGGCTCTTTGAAGTTCACGGCGACGGGATGTCCCCGATCGTCATTGACGAGTTCACCCCCCCTGTGCCGGCGGAGTTCGAATACGTGCGCAAGTGGCTGAGTATGAGTGTGTTGTACCCCCGTCGCTTCGATACGGGCCAGACGACTCTGACTCGTTCTCATTCCAAGTCAAAGTCCAATGCAACTAGCAAGCGGATGTACCCTGAAAAACCCAAAGTTGTATCTTTGGTGTCTCCTGATCTTGCGGTGGTGGTTCCTTGTGGCGATGATGAGTCGAAGTACAACACTGTTTTTGGAAGGTTCCTGACTAACCTCATGTACGAGTACAGTTCTTGCCGAGGCGTCAGCTTGGCGGTGGACGTGCGTGGCGTTGTTGTTTCTACCAACAACGACTACTTGTTGATAAAGACAGCATCTCGCTTTTGCTTGCGTCTTCAACGTTCTCATCGTAGCAACCACATGTACTTTGTGTTGCGTAGACGGTCTCCATCTACCGTATCGTGTGTGCAGCATTGTCACTCGTGTCGAGGAGGGGGGGGGAACGGTGGTGGTGTGAGTCTCGGTGAAGTTGGGTCAGAGGATGTGTGCGACGCGGATGCTTGGGGCTTCATTTGCAGGAGCGTACCGAACGTTCCTGCTTCGTGCATTTGCACAATGATGATGTCATCATTGCGTTTGTAGAACGACGACTCAACACCTACAGTTGTTCTCAAATAAAGTGGGACACACCTTATAATCAATCATCCAGACTGCAGATCGTTGCTTTTGGGAAACGTAGGGGGGTGCAGCAAGTTGAAGAAGTTCTCGAAATATTCCGTGTCGCCTCTTTGGTAAACCGGTCAACCGTCTGAGTGTGTCCCCAAATAAGTATCAGGTGTTGGTTGTTCTGTTCGTGTGAAAATAAATTGTAAAACTTATTTAAACAAACATACATGGCAGCATTTTCGATTCGAGAGGCATCAGCTATTCCTGGAGAAAACTTTTTTTTGAATGCGAACCAGTCTGATATTATCATGGCTGCCAGTGACTCCTCTAGTCGTATCCTCATGGGCAACTGGTCGAACCATCTTCCGACCATGGAGTTGTACTCTAACGTGGCCAACGTCAACGGTAACATTCTAGCGACGCACTTAAGCACGAACACAATGAATTGCACATCATTCGACATCTACATGCCGTCCGCTGGAGTTGGAGAGTACTCCAACTACACTATGCCGGGTACTATAGCTGACGCTTACTATGCCAGCAACATTCTCAGTGGAAACGCCACAATCCCGTCCATTCATATATTGTCCAACGTCACTGTGGGTGCCGACTGGGAGACATGGGATCCTGTGTATCCCGTTCATGTCGAGTCACAGGTCAACGGCATTTCTATTTTCGCGCGTTACGAGCTCGCGCAAGTCTCCGACATGCGCGTAAAGACCAATCTCGAAGTGATCGGGGACGCTTTGGCGAAGGTAAAGAGCATATCCGGTTATACTTTCGACCGCACAGACAGCGTGATCAGCATGCGCCAGTGCGGACTGATTGCACAGGAGCTGCAGGCGGTTCTCCCTGAAGCCGTGCACGAGCACCCTGTGACGGGTATGCTCACTGTAGCTTACGGCAACGTCGTGTCCATCCTAGTGAACGCCATCAAAGAATTGAGCGACAAGGTGGACGCATTGGGATCTTAAATATTTGAACATCAACATCAACTTTTGCGTTTCAACTTATTTGAAAACAACTGTATAAGGAAACGGGACGTATGGTTACCAATTGATTCTGTAACACAAAGTAATATGCCTCCTCGAAACCGCCGCAGTAACAATATTGCATCACAAGTTGCCAATGTGCAAATGGCTAGGG
Source organism: Microglena sp. YARC (assembly GCA_022414725.1). Classification (NCBI taxonomy): domain Eukaryota; kingdom Viridiplantae; phylum Chlorophyta; class Chlorophyceae; order Chlamydomonadales; family Chlamydomonadaceae; genus Microglena; species Microglena sp. YARC. Next base: position 25,831 of record JAJSRW010001720.1, on the reverse strand, counting down.
CAAAGGTAGACCAGGCAAAGGCCGATCAGGCAAAGGCCGATCAGGCAAAGGCCGAATCATCGAAAGTCGTGAATGAATCAAGCGGTTTAGTATCCACAACAGATAAGGACTACTTGGAACAGGACGAGAGTATCCGTGGGCAACGATTCGCTTGCATCTCGTTCGTTTCTCCAGAGGATGTGTTGGTGCAGAAGGAGACGTTCGTCCTAAGCCGCTTTCTGAGTGACTTGTGCAAAGACGTGGACATCATGCTGACAAACGTCACGACCCTACATGGTGGGGGTCAAGATTCTCTCGAAGAGAGCGTCCGCTTGATCCGTGAGCGCTATGCATACATGTGGTCAGAAAGTAGTATGCAGGATGAGTTGAATGCGTACCGTCTATCTCGCGAGTCCACCCTTGACCAGGAGTTTTCGGGAGACGACGGGGGACTTGTCGAAGACGAGTATCCGCGGTTTCAAGATCCGAGGCGTATACGGAAGTCTTGACGAGGCGAAGAACAGAGCCAAGGTCATAAGCCGCACCGACAACAAGTTCAACGTGTACATCGCCGAGGTCGGGTGCTGGTGCCCGTGGAGTCCTAACCCCGACGATATCACCGATTGCGAGTATTCCGAAACCCAGCTGAACACGTTGATGAAGAATTACTACAAGCAGCAGGAGACGCGTACCGAGATGTACGATGCAAGGAAATCAGGACTCATCGAACGCATTCAGGACCAACGCGATACTTGGCTCGATAAACAAACAGAGACACCCAATGAATCAACAAACCCCTGTGGAGGAGCACCAGATCCTCAGGGAGGATCATTGATTGATGTCGATTCCCCCCGAGTACCTGGAGTGGAAGATGCTATTAAAATATAGGAGTAGTCAATGGTAAGTACATCCGCCTTCGCACGTAAACCACCTCATCAAAATGTCCGTGAATCATGAAAACGTTCAGAATCTCGTTTATTTCTACCAGTGGTTGCTAGCCCTTGTCCGGTACGATGACCTGAACAAACTCGTGACATCCGCGAACACGCGCCACGCCCCATTGTTTGCGATTGTGGCGTTCACAGACTTTCGCACGTGTCTGGAGAGGGCCGCAACCTACCTGGAGAACGTTTCCGCAGGAATATCATCGTTCCAACATGGAGGCGGCACTTCCGATAAAAAAAAGAAGGAGAAGCGTGGTAATAAGAATACCAATAAAGTTAACAAGAAATCAGTGTCCTATTCGGATAAGAAAGATTCGAAAAAAGATAAAGATACTTGCGACCTGATATCCATTTCTTACAAGGGACAAAGCGATAGCGTGGAAGCATACCGCAAGTTGACCCATGTGATTCCTTGGTACGAGTATTGTCTGTATGTGTTCCGTCACGAGCGCATGATTAGCGAGTGTCGGGCGAAAGGGGTTAAAATCAGCGCCCCCAATCTGGACATTTCGACGATCGACAAGGTTATCATTGTGTTCAACAAGATGAAGACGAACCTTTCGACGCTCTACACTGAGCGGTACACACTAGCAACAAAAATCAACTTTGCATCTCTGGGCGTTAACGAGTCTAACGGGGAAAGGTCATTCGCTATGGCGGCCGTACCAGGCTTTTTCATTGTTTCTACTCCTTCTCCCATGTTTGTGAAAGTTGAGTCGATCAATGAGCCTACTTTCCGCAAAGCATTCTTGGAACGATCACTTGAGTACGCCCAACGCATCCCACTGGACCGCTTCCTCATACTCTACAACGGGTACTTCTCGACCATCCTATACACCACCATCGCCCAAAATATGGATGCTTTCCACATGGTCCTTGATACTGAGACAGGTAACGTCAAGTTCACACTTTTGACCTACACTCTCGAAACGGATATGTTCGTCCTCTCCAATGCGAAAGACTTTTCCATTAGCTTCAGGATCAATTCCGAACAAGGCGGGCTTCCAATGCCCGTAATCTTTGGCGTCAACACATCGTACCAACACTACAATATTGATAATATTAATCAAAGAGACAACAACAAAAGTAACACGACTATCGTCACGATATTCGACGACGTAACGATGGACACTTCAAAACTCATATCATCTTGGGTCGAGACAGACGCAATGAAGCTTTGGTTTAATCACTCTGTCATCGGCAACAAGGCGCTTTAACATTTCATGTAATTCAACGACTGTAAAAAATATAAATTAAACGGTTAAAACATTAAAATAGGGGTCCGCGAACATGTAGTAAGAAAGACGATGATGGGTAAACTCCCTCGAGGCTGCTGTCCTTTACGAATCTTCTTCTCTACATTTTGACAGTTATTTTAAGTGTCCTCATGTGCAGACACCTATTTTTTAGTATGTTTGTTTGTTAAAGATTCTCTACAATTTGAGAGTTATTTTGAGTGTCCTCATGTGCAGACACCTATTTTTCAGTATGTTTGTTTGTTAAAGATTCTCTACATTTTGAGAGTTATTTTGAGTGTCCTCATGTGCAGACACCTATTTTTCAGTATGTTTGTTTGTTAAAGATTCTCTACATTTTGAGAGTTATTTTAAGTGTCCTCATGTGCAGACACCTATTTTTCAGTATGTTTGTTTGTTAAAGATTCTCTACATTTTGAGAGTTATTTTGAGTGTCCTCATGTGCAGACACCTATTTTTCAGTATGTTTGTTTGTTAAAGATTCTCTACATTTTGAGAGTTATTTTGAGTGTCCTCATGTGCAGACACCTATTTTTCAATATGTTTGTTTGTTAAAGATTCTCTACAATTTGAGAGTTATTTTGAGTGTCCTCATGTGCAGACACCTATTTTTCAGTATGTTTGTTTGTTAAAGATTCTCTACAATTTGAGAGTTATTTTGAGTGTCCTCATGTGCAGACACCTATTTTTCAGTATGTTTGTTTGTTAAAGATTCTCTACGTTTTGAGAATTATTTTGAGTGTCCTCATGTGCAGACACCTATTTTTCAGTATGTTTGTTTGTTAAAGATTCTCTACAATTTGAGAATTATTTTGAGTGTCCTCATGTGCAGACACCTATTTTTCAGTATGTTTGTTTGTTAAAGATTCTCTACAATTTGAGAGTTATTTTGAGTGTCCTCACATAAGCGAATGTCTCACACCAAGTGAGCTGTTGATGTTGACTTCATGGTCGCCGCCTGATCGAGACCTGCGCATGCTCGTAATCAACCTGGATGCCTAAGTTTTTTCCTATCTTGAAGTATATCAATCGTCATGTCAAATCTGGAAGAACTTGATTCGATGTTGAACTCTCCCGAGTACAACGCTATGCTTTCGTGTGTCGAAGAAGCGAATCCTCCTGCTAAAATCAAGCGAATCGTCTCCGATATCCGGAAGACGAGGAGTAAGATAAGTGCGATGCCTACACCAAGCAGTATTAAAAGCATCATACAGACGATGGAAGTGCTCGTAAAACTAATTAAGTTGGTATCAGATACCGAATATTTGCGATTCATGATAATGCGCTGTCCTGAAGAGTACGTCCGGCACATGGACGCTTACTCAAAGAAGGCCTTGTCCAAGATTACACAAATGATATCGAAGTTGAAGAAGCATATTGCAACCAAGCCAAATACACGATAAAATGGGGCGTTCCTGTCTCCCGGCCGATTTTGACTGGTTGCGAAACATGGTATGGAGCGGAATTGTGATTCATTGGTGCTGATGTCTCAATCTATCGAGTCGTTTAGGAGGCTCTAAATCCTGAATAGAAATTTAAAAAAATCGGCCGTTTCACACACAAGCCGCCGTGGTGTGTCTGAGCGTGAGTGACACACGCAAACCTTTCACCTCTTCCCCCCAGCGGAGCCCAGGGTCTTTTAACACTCCGAGTACCTTTATTTCAAGTACCTTCTTTAGGGCCCTGTATCTTTATTTTAAGGTATCTGTATCTGTATCTGTATTTAAAGGTATCTGTATCTGTATCAAAAGGTATCTGTATCTGTATCTGTATTTCATGTACTATGACGCGTTTCTCACGTGCAAATATTTTCGGCTTCTATTGAATATTATGTTTGCTACAGCATCATTAAAAATCGTCTCTCTGTACTTTTAACAGATATAAAGCTAGGTTCATGTTATAGAGTTGCGCAACAACACATACCACTCTGTGGGGCGAGCTTACAAGTCATTGCAGGCCCTCACGCAGATTTTGATACGCAACCTGTGTACACCATCCAATTACTTGACCCGCCTCCACAATGTGATCTTCCCTACTTTAATAGTAAATTTGAGAGTGTATTTGAGCACGTCACCATCAAAATAGATGGGCCACACTAAGCTGATGGTTTCCGCAAATTCTCCATCTCGGATCCGACACGTGTTTCCGCAAATTCTCCATCTCGGATCCGACACGTGTTTCTGCGAGTCATCAGCTGAATTCCACTGCCCCACTCCGTGGGTCCCGCTATTCCTCTTTCATGATCCCGAACTATTTTGTCAAGCAGACGTCTGCTTGAGACTACACATGTGTTTTCCTCGCACCCATGAAAATACGTGTGTAAAACAGGTCAGATCTGACACGTGTTTTCGCGCGCCTCGAAGCACGCGTGTAAACAAGTCAGATTGCCGACGATGCTCTGGACTTGAGAAGACTCCCACATACATCACAACAAAAACAAAATGAAAATCTTTTAAACAAACCAGGCTTTGATTTTTTGTGTTGGATAAAAAGGCATCGCATCACATTGTGTCATCAGGTACACCTGAGCGGCAATTCGAGACAACTTAACTGAATCCCACCTGAGCGTACGGCACCATGTCGCAAAGTGGTCACAGTTGCGGCCCAGCAAGTGATAGAGGCCAGAGCAATCTTGCAGATCCCTGTGCAGCCCCAACGCCAGTGCCGCCGAGAACTCCCGAAGCTCTGGTGTGTCGCTATCCCAACACATTACAGCAAGCTCAGGCCAGCCGGGGACAGCCATGAATTCGCCCAATGTACGCAGCCGGATCTTGGCCTCTTGTTTGCCAGCATCCTGTGAGCCCCAAAATCAAACCACGAGATTTTTACCCCCCTGCACTCCTGAAATGGGACCAACAAAGATTCCATGATGGAATCTCTCCTTGCTACCCGCTGTCCGAATGAGGATCTGATCGCCAGAAAGGAGCTCTGTGGCAACTTCAGCTATGTCAAACGCGGCGGGCTGACTGCGGGAGCAAGTTGTGAATGCCATGACATTCATCGCGCCCTCCATGAGGGCGAAAACGTCACTATCAGCACCTTTTGACTTTACGCCCAGGATCTTGGCCACCAACAACATCAGGCTGTTCATCTCGACAGGCGTTGTTCACTTATTATCCTGGAAAGTAAATAATCGAAACCATACAGTTGTTCTCAAATAATTTTGGGACACTCTGTATAATTTGAATGATATCCCCTTAAACCAAACAGGTCCGTGGTTCACTACAAATATTTTTTTGAGGTCTGATGAAAGTTTGTAATATATACAATGTGTCCAAGAGATCACTACACAGATGGGTCAATGCTGATCAGGCTGGTAAAAGTAAGCGTTTAAAACGAAAAAGGAAAGAATTGTCCATGCTTTTACATTCCACGATATCCAATAATATTGCAGAGAACCCCTTCATACAGCTAGGGACATTTGATATTGGGACACCTTATATTTGGGGATTCTGAAAAGTTGACCAATTCAAGATTTGTAACCGATCTTGTCGTACGCTTACACTCGACGGAATACTAAAATGAAACCGCTTTCTGGACTGAACAAGAGGAAGACGAATTAGAAGATCTTCATTGTGAATTGCTTTAATCTGAGTGAGCGAGTCATCAACTGAATCCATATGCACCGCTACACGGTGCCCGCGCTCCTCCCGTTCATAAATCCAACTGAGATGTCAAGCAGGAGCTCCTCCATTCAGATTGGTGCGCGCTGGTCCTCGAATTTGACGTGAATGTTAATGAATGTATGCGCAGCAATTTTTTTTATTCGAAAACCAGACTAAGATAAAGGAGAAGCAGAAAAAACACATCATACATGCAGACTTTTGGGGAATTATATCGGTGCGTCATGGCTCGAGACAAAATAATAAAGCATTCCATTATTATGGCGTGTGCAAATACAGTTGTTCTCAAATAAAGTGGGACACTTTATAATCATCCAGACTGCAGATCGTTGCTTTTGGGCAACGTTGGGGGTGCAGAAGGTTGAAGAGGTTCTCGAAGATATTCCGAGTAGCCTCTTTGGTAAACCGTTCAACCGTCTGTGTCCTCATATCAGTATCAGGGGGTGGGGGTGGGGTTGTCGAGGAACTTCTCGGCGCAGACACCTATTTTTAAGTATGTTTGTTTGTTAAAGATTCTCTACAATTTGAGAGTTATTTTGAGTGTCCTCATGTGCAGACACCTATTTTTCAGTATGTTTGTTTGTTAAAGATTCTCTACGTTTTGAGAATTATTTTGAGTGTCCTCATGTGCAGACACCTATTTTTCAGTATGTTTGTTTGTTAAAGATTCTCTACAATTTGAGAATTATTTTGAGTGTCCTCATGTGCAGACACCTATTTTTCAGTATGTTTGTTTGTTAAAGATTCTCTACAATTTGAGAGTTATTTTGAGTGTCCTCATGTGCAGACACCTATTTTTCAGTATGTTTGTTTGTTAAAGATTCTTTACGTTTTGAGAATTATTTTGAGTGTCCTCATGTGCAGACACCTATTTTTCAGTTTGTTTGTTTGTGAAAGATTCTCTACGTTTTGACAATTATTTTGAGTGTCCTCATGTGCAGACACCTATTTTTCAGTTTGTTTGTTTGTGAAAGATTCTCTACGTTTTGACAGTTATTTTGAGTGTCCTCATGTGCAGACACCTATTTTTCAGTATGTTTGTTTGTGAAAGATTCTCTACGTTTTGACAGTTATTTTGAGTGTCCTCATGTGCAGACACCTATTTTTCAATATGTTTGTTTGTTAAAGATTCTCTACAATTTGAGAGTTATTTTGAGTGTCCTCATGTGCAGACACCTATTTTTCAGTATGTTTGTTTGTTAAAGATTCTCTACAATTTGAGAGTTATTTTGAGTGTCCTCATGTGCAGACACCTATTTTTCAGTATGTTTGTTTGTTAAAGATTCTCTACGTTTTGAGAATTATTTTGAGTGTCCTCATGTGCAGACACCTATTTTTCAGTATGTTTGTTTGTTAAAGATTCTCTACAATTTGAGAATTATTTTGAGTGTCCTCATGTGCAGACACCTATTTTTCAGTATGTTTGTTTGTTAAAGATTCTCTACAATTTGAGAGTTATTTTGAGTGTCCTCACATAAGCGAATGTCTCACACCAAGTGAGCTGTTGATGTTGACTTCATGGTCGCCGCCTGATCGAGACCTGCGCATGCTCGTAATCAACCTGGATGCCTAAGTTTTTTCCTATCTTGAAGTATATCTATCGTCATGTCAAATCTGGAAGAACTTGATTCGATGTTGAACTCTCCCGAGTACAACGCTATGCTTTCGTGTGTCGAAGAAGCGAATCCTCCTGCTAAAATCAAGCGAATCGTCTCCGATATCCGGAAGACGAGGAGTAAGATAAGTGCGATGCCTACACCAAGCAGTATTAAAAGCATCATACAGACGATGGAAGTGCTCGTAAAACTAATTAAGTTGGTATCAGATACCGAATATTTGCGATTCATGATAATGCGCTGTCCTGAAGAGTACGTCCGGCACATGGACGCTTACTCAAAGAAGGCCTTGTCCAAGATTACACAAATGATATCGAAGTTGAAGAAGCATATTGCAACCAAGCCAAATACACGATAAAATGGGGCGTTCCTGTCTCCCGGCCGATTTTGACTGGTTGCGAAACATGGTATGGAGCGGAATTGTGATTCATTGGTGCTGATGTCTCAATCTATCGAGTCGTTTAGGAGGCTCTAAATCCTGAATAGAAATTTAAAAAAATCGGCCGTTTCACACACAAGCCGCCGTGGTGTGTCTGAGCGTGAGTGACACACGCAAACCTTTCACCTCTTCCCCCCAGCGGAGCCCAGGGTCTTTTAACACTCCGAGTACCTTTATTTCAAGTACCTTTCTTTAGGGCCCCTGTATCTTTATTTTAAGGTATCTGTATCTGTATCTGTATTTAAAGGTATCTGTATCTGTATCAAAAGGTATCTGTATCTGTATCTGTATTTCATGTACTATGACGCGTTTCTCACGTGCAAATATTTTCGGCTTCTATTGAATATTATGTTTGCTACAGCATCATTAAAAATCGTCTCCTCTGTACTTTTAACAGATATAAAGCTAGGTTCATGTTATAGAGTTGCGCAACAACACATACCACTCTGTGGGGCGAGCTTACAAGTCATTGCAGGCCCTCACGCAGATTTTGATACGCAACCTGTGTACACCATCCAATTACTTGACCCGCCTCCACAATGTGATCTTCCCTACTTTAATAGTAAATTTGAGAGTGTATTTGAGCACGTCACCATCAAAATAGATGGGCCACACTAAGCTGATGGTTTCCGCAAATTCTCCATCTCGGATCCGACACGTGTTTCCGCAAATTCTCCATCTCGGATCCGACACGTGTTTCTGCGAGTCATCAGCTGAATTCCACTGCCCCACTCCGTGGGTCCCGCTATTCCTCTTTCATGATCCCGAACTATTTTGTCAAGCAGACGTCTGCTTGAGACTACACATGTGTTTTCCTCGCACCCATGAAAATACGTGTGTAAACAGGTCAGATCTGACACGTGTTTTCGCGCGCCTCGAAGCACGCGTGTAAACAAGTCAGATTGCCGACGATGCTCTGGACTTGAGAAGACTCCCACATACATCACAACAAAAACAAAATGAAAATCTTTTAAACAAACCAGGCTTTGATTTTTTGTGTTGGATAAAAAGGCATCGCATCACATTGTGTCATCAGGTACACCTGAGCGGCAATTCGAGACAACTTAACTGAATCCCACCTGAGCGTACGGCACCATGTCGCAAAGTGGTCACAGTTGCGGCCCAGCAAGTGATAGAGGCCAGAGCAATCTTGCAGATCCCTGTGCAGCCCCAACGCCAGTGCCGCCGAGAACTCCCGAAGCTCTGGTGTGTCGCTATCCCAACACATTACAGCAAGCTCAGGCCAGCCGGGGACAGCCATGAATTCGCCCAATGTACGCAGCCGGATCTTGGCCTCTTGTTTGCCAGCATCCTGTGAGCCCCAAAAATCAACCACGAGATTTTTACCCCCCTGCACTCCTGAAATGGGACCAAACAAAGATTCCATGATGGAATCTCTCCTTGCTACCCGCTGTCCGAATGAGGATCTGATCGCCAGAAAGGAGCTCTGTGGCAACTTCAGCTATGTCAACGCGGCGGGCTGACTGCGGGAGCAAGTTGTGAATGCCCATGACATTCATCGCGCCCTCCATGAGGGCGAAAACGTCACTATCAGCACCTTTTGACTTTACGCCCAGGATCTTGGCCACCAACAACATCAGGCTGTTCATCTCGACAGGCGTTGTTCACTTATTATCCTGGAAAGTAAATAATCGAAACCATACAGTTGTTCTCAAATAATTTTGGGACACTCTGTATAATTTGAATGATATCCCCTTAAACCAAACAGGTCCGTGGTTCACTACAAATATTTTTTGAGGTCTGATGAAAGTTTGTAATATATACAATGTGTCCAAGAGATCACTACACAGATGGGTCAATGCTGATCAGGCTGGTAAAAGTAAGCGTTTAAAACGAAAAAGGAAAGAATTGTCCATGCTTTTACATTCCACGATATCCAATAATATTGCAGAGAACCCCTTCATACAGCTAGGGACATTTGATATTGGGACACCTTATATTTGGGGATTCTGAAAAGTTGACCAATTCAAGATTTGTAACCGATCTTGTCGTACGCTTACACTCGACGGAATACTAAAATGAAACCGCTTTCTGGACTGAACAAGAGGAAGACGAATTAGAAGATCTTCATTGTGAATTGCTTTAATCTGAGTGAGCGAGTCATCAACTGAATCCATATGCACCGCTACACGGTGCCCGCGCTCCTCCCGTTCATAAATCCAACTGAGATGTCAAGCAGGAGCTCCTCCATTCAGATTGGTGCGCGCTGGTCCTCGAATTTGACGTGAATGTTAATGAATGTATGCGCAGCAAATTTTTTTATTCGAAAACCAGACTAAGATAAAGGAGAAGCAGAAAAAACACATCATACATGCAGACTTTTGGGGAATTATATCGGTGCGTCATGGCTCGAGACAAAATAATAAAGCATTCCATTATTATGGCGTGTGCAAATACAGTTGTTCTCAAATAAAGTGGGACACTTTATAATCATCCAGACTGCAGATCGTTGCTTTTGGGCAACGTTGGGGGGTGCAGAAGGTTGAAGAGGTTCTCGAAGATATTCCGAGTAGCCTCTTTGGTAAACCGTTCAACCGTCTGTGTCCTCATATCAGTATCAGGGGGTGGGGGTGGGGTTGTCGAGGAACTTCTCGGCGCAGACACCTATTTTTCAGTATGTTTGTTTGTTAAAGATTCTCTACAATTTGAGAGTTATTTTGAGTGTCCTCATGTGCAGACACCTATTTTTCAGTATGTTTGTTTGTTAAAGATTCTCTACGTTTTGAGAATTATTTTGAGTGTCCTCATGTGCAGACACCTATTTTTCAGTATGTTTGTTTTGTTAAAGATTCTCTACAATTTGAGAATTATTTTGAGTGTCCTCATGTGCAGACACCTATTTTTCAGTATGTTTGTTTGTTAAAGATTCTCTACAATTTGAGAGTTATTTTGAGTGTCCTCATGTGCAGACACCTATTTTTCAGTATGTTTGTTTGTTAAAGATTCTTTACGTTTTGAGAATTATTTTGAGTGTCCTCATGTGCAGACACCTATTTTTCAGTTTGTTTGTTTGTGAAAGATTCTCTACGTTTTGACAATTATTTTGAGTGTCCTCATGTGCAGACACCTATTTTTCAGTTTGTTTGTTTGTGAAAGATTCTCTACGTTTTGACAGTTATTTTGAGTGTCCTCATGTGCAGACACCTATTTTTCAGTTTGTTTGTTTGTGAAAGATTCTCTACGTTTTGACAGTTATTTTGAGTGTCCTCATGTGCAGACACCTATTTTTCAGTATGTTTGTTTGTGAAAGATTCTCTACGTTTTGACAGTTATTTTGAGTGTCCTCATGTGCAGACACCTATTTTTCAGTATGTTTGTTTGTGAAAGATTCTCTACGTTTTGACAGTTATTTTGAGTGTCCTCATGTGCAGACACCTATTTTTCAGTATGTTTGTTTGTGAAAGATTCTCTACGTTTTGAGAGTTATTTTGAGTGTCCTCATGTGCAGACACCTATTTTTCAGTATGTTTGTTTGTGAAAGATTCTCTACGTTTTGAGAGTTATTTTGAGTGTCCTCATGTGCAGACACCTATTTTTCAGTATGTTTGTTTGTGAAAGGGGTCTACAGTCGGAGACGTCGTATGCCACATCGAAAGCGTGACGAAGGGGAGACGTCCGCTCGTTGTAGGAGTACTCTTCCATCCCGAGAGAGACACATATTCTCCTAATGAACTCTTGAACGACCTCTTTTTCAAGAGGATTTTGGTGATGAAACCATCATCCAGTACGGAAAGAACGCAACATAAAGATAAAATAAGATGAGATAAAATCCGATGAGAATATGTTTAATGCTGGACCCTACGATATAGTGCAGAGCACTCCCTCCATGCTTCAAGGAAATCAACCTGCATGCATCAAGCATATCAACCTGCAGGAGGCATCGGGTTTGCTAGATGTCGCATACCTTTCTACAGCAGTTCCTGTTGAGGTTGGTGGGGAATGGCCTGTGCATGGCGTGCTATACGGACCATGTAAGCGTCCTCTCGTGTGCCTTCCTACCCAGTTGCGCAAGAATTCTCCTTGCGTAAACGTATTCTATATGTTGGACACCGGGTCCCACGTGTGTGAGCTTGGTCCTACCGCATTCAGCGCTTTGGGCGCAGGCGCAGTTCCACCACGTGCAACGCTCGCAACCATAAACGGCGTACACTGCCATGTGAACTTGTGTGCTCATGATGGTAACCACCCTGACATCCCTGTGCTCGGGGCTGATTTCCTCACCATGATGAGTGCAGTTCTCACCGTGGACTACAAACTCAGCACCGTTTCACTCGCGCACTCGTGAATTATTTGTGTAAAACTGTTAATTCAGGCTTCGAAGCTTCGGGCTGTGAACATCATGTTGTTCATGTGTTGAGCAGAACATGATGAGAATTGTGCCGTCGAGTGTCAGGCGGGTATAATTGGGCGTTTGAGTGTCCTCATGTGCAGACACCTATTTTTCAGTATGAATGGGCGTTCCTGCCTCCCGGCCGATTTTGACTGGTTGCGAAACATGGTATGGAGCGGATTTGTGATTCCTTGGTGCTGATGTCTCAATCTAACGAGTCGTTCAGGAGGCTCTAAATCCTGATTAGAAATTTAAAAAAAAAATCGGCCGGGAGGCAGGAACGCCCATTATGTGTCAATATTGTCAGAAATGGGTGTGAGTCTTCCGGGGGATTTGGTGTGGCGAAATGGGATGCCGTCATCACTCACACTCAAACCCTACACTCAATGTTGCCACATGGGATCAGACAGTGAGTGAGTCCGCAATTGAATCCCTCCGCACCACTCCGAGGTGCCCTCGTCCCACCTCAAAAAAACCACAATGGTGGCAAGCAGAACCCTGCTTGTGACTGCCTGACATTCATGAACCATTTGAATATGTTGATGGCATCCACTGCCCCGCTCCCCCCCCGTACACTCCAGAAAGCGGTTTCATTTTAGTATTCCGTCGAGTGTACAGTCACACGACGTAGATAGAGTCTCGGGCACTCGTCGGACATCCATCCTATACCGCATTCCGCAGTGGCGTTCGCACACGCATTTAAACCCTGGGGGTTTAGGGTGCCCCAATATAAATTTTGTGAACAGCCATTGTGAGGAACACTCAGACCGGTATGGACGCGCTTCAGATGGAACTCGTGGTTTTGATCATGCGCCGAGCAGGCAGTTGGAAGAAGGACGGGAACTGGATGCACGCCGGCCTCATCAGTCGAGCCATGCATACTGCTTTCGCGGATGACGCTGCCTGTGAAGCACAGGCGCTCGTGGACAGATGTGATCATCTCAATCAGAACCCCATGAGGATAGCGTGTAAGGCCGGGCGAGCCGACGTCGTCCGCATATTGCTAAAAGATCACAACGACATCCGGGCATTGGAGTACGCCGCTAATGGAGGTCATGTGGATCTGTGCAAGCTTCTTATGGATCCGGAGTTCGAAGGAGAGGAGCACAGTGCCAAAGCAGATTACAATCACAGCCATGTACTGAGGGTCGCCGCTGAGGGAGGTCATGTGGATGTCTGCAAGGTTCTGATGAATCCTGAGTTCGCTGGCGAGGAGCACCGTGCCAAAGCAGATGCCAATCACAGCCAGGCACTGAGGTGCGCTGCTCAGGGAGGCTATCTAGATGTCTGCAAGGTTCTGATGAATCCTTTGTACGCGGGAGAGGAGCACCGTGCCAAAGCAGATGCCAATAATAGCCAGGCACTGAGGTTCTCCGCCGAGGGAGGCCATCTGGATATCTGCAAGGTTCTGATGGATCCATTGTTCGCGGGAGAGGAGCACCGTGCCAAAGCAGATGACAATAATAGCCAGGCACTGAGGTTCGCCGCTGAGGGAGGCTATCTCGATATCTGCAAGGTTCTGTTGGATCCGGAGTTCGCGGGAGAGGAGCACCGTGGCAATGCAGATGACAATAATAGCCAGGCACTGAGGTTCGCCGCTGAGGGAGGATATCTCGATATCTGCAAGTATCTGTTGGATCCGGAGTTCGCGGGAGAGGAGCACCGTGCCAAGGCAGATGACAATCATAGCCAGGCACTGAGGTTCTCCGCCGAGGGAGGCTATCTCGATATCTGCAAGGTTCTGTTGGATCATTTGTTCGCGGGAGAGGAGCACCGTGCAAATGCAGATGACAATTATAGCCAGGCACTAAGGTGCGCTGCTCATGGAGGCTATCTCGATATCTGCAAGGTTCTGTTGGATCCGGAGTTCGCGGGAGAGGAGCACCGTGCCAAGGCAGACGACAATCATAGCCAGGCACTGAGGTGCGCTGCTCAGGGAGGCTATCTCGATATCTGCAAGGTTCTGTTGGATCCGGAGTTCGCGGGAGAGGAGCACCGTGCCAATGCAGATGACAATCATAGCCACGCACTGAGGTTCGCCGCTGAGGGAGGATATCTTGATATCTGCAAGGTTCTGTTGGATCCGGAGTTCGCGGGAGAGGAGCACCGTGCCAAGGCAGATGACAATCATAGCCACGCACTGAGGTTCGCCGCTGAGGGAGGATATCTCGATATCTGCAAGGTTCTGTTGGATCCGGAGTTCGCGGGAGAGGAGCACCGTGCCAAGGCAGATGACAATCATAGCTAGGCACTGAGGTTCTCCGCTGAGGGAGGCTATCTCGATATCTGCAAGGTTCTGTTGGATCCGGAGTTCGCGGGAGAGGAGCACCGTGCCAAGGCAGACGACAATCATAGCCAGGCACTGAGTTTAGCTGCTCAGGGAGGCTATCTCGATATCTGCAAGGTTCTGTTGGATCCGGAGTTCGCGGGAGAGGAGCACCGTGCCAAGGCAGATGACAATCATAGCCAGGCACTGAGGTGCGCTGCTCAGGGAGGCTATCTCGATATCTGCAAGGTTCTGTTGGATCCGGAGTTCGCGGGAGAGGAGCACCGTGCCAAGGCAGACGACAATCATAGCCAGGCACTGAGGTGCGCTGCTCAGGGAGGCTATCTCGATATCTGCAAGGTTCTGTTGGATCCGGAGTTCGCGGGAGAGGAGCACCGTGCCAAGGCAGATGACAGTTATATACAGTTACTGAGGTTCGCTGCAGTCGGCGGAAGAGTTACTGAGGTTCGCACCAGTCGGCGGAACAGTAAAATGGTGCTCGGCGAAAAAGCAGTTGTTCTCAAATAAAGATGCAATTGCCTCTTTCAGTTCATGATGTGAGTCTGGCATTCAAATACTTGTTGAGATGCCATTGCATCGTTCAGTTCATGATGTGAGTCTGGCATTCAAATACTTGTTGAGATGCCATTGCCTCGTTCAGTTCATGATGTGAGTCTGGCATTCAAATACTTGTTGAGATGCCATTGCATCGTTCAGTTCATGATGTGAGTCTGGCATTCAAATACTTGTTGAGATGCCATTGCCTCGTTCAGTTCATGATGTGAGTACAACAATCGACCGTCGGTCCAAGTTGTACATTGAGAATTGTAATTGATTCAATATACTGTAACATTATTGACCGGTATGAGTGTACACTCGGACAAGGGAATTAATAATATGCCGAGTCCCCAAAATCCTCTTGTATGTGTTTATCTTCTACACTTCGCTCGACACTGCGTTCTGTAAAGAACCTGTCAGCTTGTAATCAATTGTGCGTCCTACCACAACTTCCAGTTTGCAATATTTCTTTGGCCTCGCAAGAATTCCGGGGCGGGTTGGGACACGTTGTATATATTACAAACCTTCCTGAGACTCCTCAAAAAATATTTGTAGTGAACCACGGACCTGTACCTGGTTTCAGGGGATATCATTCAAATTATACTGAGTGTCCCAAAATTATTTGAGAACAACTGTATCACTGACTTGTCGAGTGTACATTAATGAGAAGACACACGCAAACGGCGGATCACGGTCGACTGTATGTTTTATTTACCTGTTCCGCCGACTGTAGAAAGATACGATTTCGTCCAAGAGCGCCTCCCGCTCCTCCCGTGTGCTCGGAATAATGAGGTCGAAGTGCACGTACAGAGTTCCCAAGCACCGCATCCCGCCACCATTGAACACGCTCACTGTCTGCCCCCCCTCGTATTCGACGAAAAACGGGTGTGGCGTCATTCAGCCCGGACGGGTGCGGCAACTCGAACGAGCGTCCGTAAAAGTAGTCCGCAATGCTTACGTTTAGCGCCGCATGCAGGTTGTTCGGGTAGCCGATGTTGTCCATCCGGTAGATGGGATCGTCCAACACGCGCACGTGCACGTACATGTTTCCAAAAATGACGTATCCGTTCGTCCACAGTTCGTGACCGAGACCGTACAATAGAACGGGATCTCGAGTCGGATTTGTAAAATACTCAGGTTGGAGAGAGCCCAAATCGATCACGACAGGTTCTCGATATGAGGGCTCGCGACGTTCGACGGGGTAACCCAAGAGTGCCTACCACCCATGTGCGTGCCGTCCAATCAACAAGGGTCTTTTCCGCCCCCCTGTATATTTTCTGCAAGAGAAACATCCAGCGTACAGTCGGCGCGTAGAGACTCTACAAGTCTATAGAAGCTTTTCTTGTATTTCTCTTTCTGACCCATTTTGCTTAAAGGAATGTTCCACTATTTATGTTTATATAATCGCACAAATGTCATCATCATCCATTTCATTCGTACCCGACACTACGCGATGTCTAGAGATGCGCACTGTGCAGGGTGTCGCTTTCAAGGTCCTGACAGAGGCCCTCAAGGAACTGGTCATGGACACATGCATCGAGTTTGACGAAACCGGCATGAAGATCGTCGCGACCCGACACTGCTCACATGGTGCTTGTGCACATGAAGTTGCACGCCTCGAAGTTCGAGTACTATAGCTGCCCCAACAGGAAAATGATCGGAGTGAACATGCTCAATTTTTACAAGCTTATCAAGACGATCAACAACAACGACCAGCTCACGCTCTACATTGAACATAACGACATCAATCACTTGTGCATCAACATAGAAAACATGGAGAAAAACACACGCACGACATACAAACTAAATCTGCTAGACCTCGATCACCGCGTAATCAATGTCGATCCTACGAGCTTCTCCGAGGTGGTCACGCTCCCCTCGACTGATTTTCAGAAGATATGTAGAGACATGCACAACATCGCAGAGTTCATGGAAATCAGGAGCTTCAGGAACCAGATTACGTTTAGCTGTGTGGGAGAGTTTTGCTCCCAGGAAACCACCATCTTCGACAACAACAAGACGCACAAGAACATCTCGCCGTACGACGATGCAGAAACAAGCGACATAAACAGCCTTATGAAAGATGGTTGTGTCCCCATCCCAGAGTGCGTCGTCGATACCGAACATGGAAGAGATACATGTACAGAGATTGTGCAAGGCGTCTTCAGTCTCAAACAGATGGTCCTCTTCACAAAGTGTACCAACCTCTGCACCACTGCAGAGATCTACCTGAAGAATGACTATCCTTTAATCATCAAGTATGACGTGTCTTCTCTAGGATCAATCCGACTAGCTTTGGCTCCCCAACTCTAAAAGTCCTCTGTGAAAAAGGTGTCTCCCTTGTCGAGTGATGATTGGGGGCCACCCGTCTCGGTATTACGTCTATCCGTGTTCATCACGTCCGAGCGCTGGTACAACGAAGCTCGTTCCTCGAAAAAGTTCGTGCGCGCGTTCATGCCTATGAGCTCCATGAAACCAAACGGGTTGGTCGATCCGAATATGATGGGGTACCCAAGCATGACCAACAGGTTGTCAGCGACGTGCTCTATGTACTGGCACATGAGCTTGGGGTTCATCCCCACCAAGCGACAGGGGACCGCCTCGCAAATGAACTCCTTCTCGATAGAGATCGCTTCCATGAACATCTCGCGAGCCTCCTCAGGCGACATTCGCTTCAACAGCTTCGAGTGAAGAAGACAAGCGAACTCGGTGTGCAGTCCTTCGTCGCGGGCGATGAACTCGTTAGACTTGGTCAGTCCCGGGAGAAGATTGCGCTGCTTTATCCAGTAGATCGCGCAAAAGGCGCCTGAGAAGAACAATCCCTCGACGATTGCGAACGCAACAATGCGCTTGTGGAAAGGCTCAGACGGGTCGCACCACTTGGCAGCCCAATTCACCTTCCTAATCACGCTTTGCATGTCCCCAAGGTCCTTGTAGATCGAGTCCTTCACACTATTGTCTTGGATAAAAGTTTCGATCATCAGACTGTACACCTCGGCGTGCACGTTCTCCATCATCGCCTGGAAGGTGTACCCGTACTGCGCCTCCATGACAGTCACATCCTTACAGAAGTTCGTCATCAGGTTGAGAGATACAAGCGTGTCGCTAGCAGCGAAGAAGACAAGAATGTTCTTGACAAAGTGTCGCTCCTCTTCATTCAACTTGTTGTTGAAATGCTCGCGATCACGTGAAAAGTCGATCTCCTCGGCAACCCAAAACGACGCCAACTGGAGCTTGTAGTGTCTCCAGATATCGGATACTCTATCGGGTACGTCGTCATTCGCATAGTCCCGGAAAGCAACGGCTCAGAAGCATCAGTCGCTCGGTCACCTTCGTTTTTCATCATCATCCCAAACATATCTCCACGCGTACAATTCATTGTCAAGAATTCT
This sequence comes from Microglena sp. YARC, assembly GCA_022414725.1. Lineage (NCBI taxonomy): Eukaryota > Viridiplantae > Chlorophyta > Chlorophyceae > Chlamydomonadales > Chlamydomonadaceae > Microglena > Microglena sp. YARC. The sequence continues at coordinate 7,407 of JAJSRW010001720.1, read as the reverse complement.
TTACACCTGTTTTATTTGTGAGATTATTTAAAGTCCAGATGCATCTGATGATACATCAATAATGGCGGCAACGTCGCCTGGAGTGACCGATGGATACTGCGTGTACCAGTCCAATATGTCACCCTCGTAGCACATGTTCCACACCCTTAACTGGCTGGTTCGACCCACTCTCAGCGCGCGTTCGATCACCCGTGTAACAAGCGACTGATGCGGAGGATGCATGAAAATGATGTCGCTCACCATCTCCATGTTCAGACCAGATCCGAAATGCGTGGGACTCGCCAGCAGAACCCGCACAATTCCAGAGCGAAATCGGTTGATCGTATTGCGGATGATGCCACTGTTCCCGCGCAAGAACGCGTAAGGAATTGAAAGATCGCCCAAACACTCGGAGATGCTATCCAATGCATACCGGTGAGAAGAAAAAATGATGACTCGACCATTAGATGATGATGTCACCATTGTATTCAAAAAGTACTTCAACGTTTCCATCTTGCAGAACACAGTGCCCAATGGAGGCGTTTGATGCTCGTGGTCTTCTGCGATATTTGTCTCAAATGTTGCAGAGAGTTCCGATGAGTGCACGACAATGGCATCCTCGAGTCGCGTCGGGCTGCGACATATGGGACACGTAGCAGAAGACGGGCTAGAGTCCGACGATGATGTAGCAAGCCACATACATAAACAGCAAAGGCAAAACGAGTTTGCGCAGCATGGGACAACCACTTGCGGTTTAAGTTGTACATCAGAGCAACCTGTGTTCCCATAACCACGAGATCCGATGTCATCGTAGCATATTGAGCAGGAAGCGGTCTCATCGGGGTTTGAGGTTACAATAGCCGTGCGAGTTTCTGCCCTTCTAACCACTCCGGGAATCGAAGAGGTCAACAAACGTTTCAGAGCCCCCAACTCATCCGATTCGTGTTGGGATGAAGGAATAATACGCAGAGCATTGTCTATGCCTTTTCCGGACTCAATCTCTGCCAGGACACGCATATTTAGAGAGTGTTCCTTGAACAATTTGTGGGGGAAGTAGTAACTGCTACTCCCAGGTGGATTAGATGGGAACCTACAAGTCACGTTTGCGATGTTCGCAACTGGAAAACTCGAACGATCTCAACACGAAAGCGTCCTCGTTCCGGACGAACAAACCGGTGGGCTCGTGGAGGCGGCTATGGTGGGATGACATGACATTTGCTTTGAAGGTGTTGTTCACTATGTACGAGTTAGCTCGAGACCCGTTCATGAGACTATTTGTGTCGGAGGTAACGTACCAGTGGAAGCCGGCGTCCATAGAGACAGTACAGGCGGAGATTGTATCTGCCTCGTCGATGAACACGCGCGCAATCTTCACTTGCATTCGGTTCAATGTCATCGCGATCGAGTCATAAAAGGAATTCGATACTATGATCAAATCTAGCGATTGAATACGGGAGAGGTCGCACAATTCGCAAACGTGGTTGTAGCGCGACACAACGGTGAACGATAAGTGGTCACGAAAGCTCTCGGCATAGCACTTCCACTGATATACCAATGTATGCGGAATCACAATAACAGAAGTCCGTACATTAGGCATACGGTGGGAGTCCATCACGATCGAGACGTTGTCGCACGCAAAGGATATGTAATCCACATCGCTTGAAGGAAGTGGGGCGGGTACAATGGGTTTCAAGAATAACACCATGCTGAGAATAATCAACGACTTACCGGACCCCCCAAGATCGCTGATCACACCGACCCTAGGACGCACGACCTTCGATGTTGAAGCTACAAGGAATATCGAAGACGCTGCATCAGCAATGGCCTCGTCATCAACACCAACGACGCTGTTGCCATCATTATTATCATGTTCTGAAATACCAAACAGTTCTCGCAAGCTGATCAGTTCTCTTTCCATCGACATGCATGCGGCGATCGACGCCCGTTGGTGCGGGAACAGACGTAACCCAATTTCATCTGGAAGATGCGGGCTGCGGGGGCTTCGTTCGGTGAGGAGACGGATAACCATAGGAGCTTATCAAACGCGGAGATTTTATAAGAAGCGGGTCCCATTAGTAAAATAATGATCCTGATCCTTTTACACTCTTCCGAATTTCCACTACAGTCGGCGGAACATTTAAATAGGTCACACCTCAAGGTAATTCCCTTGTCCGTGTGTACACACAGTTAATGAAATTTGGTGAACGAATGTAGGAAGAAAATGCAGTCGCAAATTATAGACCCCACGATCGATTCGTACCGAAAGAAACAAATACGCAAGTACATCCTCGCATCGGTCGTGGTGACCACAGTGATGATCGTGGCGCTACTGCAGATAACGGCACCCGGTATGAAGGGGCAACGCTTCACGCAGGCTACAGCTTTCTCAGTGGTCGCTATCCTGTACATGGACCTCTGCTGGCTCATGTGCGTCCTAAGGGTGTGGGTATCCAATGACTCGAAACTGGTGCATGCACTATACGTTGTTCACGTCGGTATGGGCAAGATCGCGACACTGAACAAACGGCTCAGTAGTATTGATGGCGGAGAAGCATCCGCAGTGGCAAGTCTCCTGAAACGGGTAATAGAGGCACACTACACGGTTATCTCGGTGACCACACAAATGCACGAGCGAGCGAGCACGATAGCAGTGACGTCGATAGCGATCGCAGGAGTCATATACATTGCATTCGGTAACAGTGAGAAGAAACGGAGCCACATGGAGAAACAACAAACAAACATAACGCCGCCAGAACGCCACCTAATGGTACAACAAGAATCCATCCCATTCCTAAATAAAACAAAGAGGTGGCACTCATGCTGACGTTTATATATCGGCCCGGTACACACCCACTCTACTGAGGAGGTGCGGGGCACCTGATGTTGTGGTAAAGCTCGCATTAAACGATGGGGGGATAGATCCGATCGATGTAGCAGTGCACGAAGGAGGATATTTCCGTGATCCTATTGTCAGGTGCGAGTTCTATGAGAACTACAAGGACGGGCGCATGAATATCAAGGCGTCGGAAATGGGAGACAACAATGTGGGGGCACAACACTTAGAACAGTTCCACACACCCCCGCAATCACCACAGCCAGGAGAGGATTCCCTAGATATGCACTCATCCAAGACATTCGGTTCATACTTCGACATCGAGACCGTGCGTGAGAAGGTGCGAGCGCGGTACGCTGAGCGTCACAATATATGGGTTAGCGCATTTGGCGAAGGGAGTCAAGAGACGATCCTATTCGATGCTCTAAAGTGTGCAGCCTTCCGCAATCGATTCTTCTCGCACACTCTGACATGCTGGTGTTCGACAACGAATCCGTGCGAAGGCACCATGTGTACGCGGCTTCTAGAAAGGGGCATACAAAAGGTAATCTAGAAATGTTGGTACAAAAAAATAGTTCGGTAGCAAACAATCATTTTTGGGCTGTGACTGAGGCTAAGTACCATCAGAGAAGAGGGAAGTCGATGCAACTGTCAGGACAATCATGGATGCAAGAGTTGGAACAACTCATAATCACCTTTACGAAAAAAAATGGTCCGGTACAGCTATTCGAGGATGAGTTCCTAGTCCGTATCAAAAACACCACCGACGAAAATACTAAATCGGAAAAGAAACTTCTACCACCAGGAAAAAAATCACAGTCAGGGGGGAATGGAAATCCGACCATCCTCACTGCTCCTCCTCCATCTCAATTATATTTTCCATGTTATCAACCATGTTATCCAATCCCGTGTCAACAACCGTGTACGACTCCTCCATATCAACCATGTTATCCAACCCCGTGTCAACAACCATGTACGACTCCTCCATGTTATCAACCATGTTATCCAACCCCATGTCAACAACCGTGTACGACTCCTCCATATCAACCATGTTATCCAACCCCGTGTCAACAACCATGTACGACTCCTCCATATCAACCATGTTATCCAACCCCATGTCAACAACCGTGTACGACTCCTCCATATCAACCATGTTATCCAACCCCATGTCAACAACCATGTACGACTCCTCCATATCAACCATGTTATCAAACCCCTCCAATGATTGTCCCCGAGCAATCTTGTGACGAAGTGGCAGCATTGGCATTCCCTAACGATCATCCTGATGTACAATCGCAGGCGAAACCTCATGAACAACATATTCTCACTCCTCCACTACTTGTCCAAGAGCAATCTTGGGACGAAGTGGCGGCATTGGCATTCCATAACGATCATCCTGATGTACAATCGCAGGCGAAACCTTCTGAACAACATATTCTCACTCCTCCACTGCTTGTCCCCGAGCAATCTTGGGACGAAGTGGCGGCATTGGCATTCCCTAACGATCATCATCATGTGAAATCGCAGACGCAACCTCCTGAACAACATATTCTCACTCCTCCACTGCTTGTCCCAGAGAAACCCGTTTACAAAGTGGCGGCATTGGCATTGCCAAACGATCATCCTGATGTAAAATCGCAGACGCAACCTCCTGAACAACATATTCTCACTCCTCCACTGCTTGTCCCCGAGCAATCTTGGGACGAAGTGGCGGCATTGGCATTCCATAACGATCATCCTGATGTACAATCGCAGGCGAAACCTTCTGAACAACATATTCTCACGCCTCCACTGCTTGTCCCCGAGCAATCTTGGGACGAAGTGGCGGCATTGGCATTCCCTAACGGTCATCCTGATGTACAATCGCAGACGGAACCTCCTGGACAACGTATTCTCACTCCTCCACGACTTGTCCAAGAGCAATCTTGGGACGAAGTGGCGGCATTGGCATTCCCTAACGATCATCATGATGTAAAATCGCAGACGAAACCTCCTGAACAACATATTCTCTCTCCTCCACTGCTTGTCCCAGAGAAACCCGTTGACAAAGTGGCGGCATTGGCATTGCCTAACGATCATCCTCATGTACAACATATTCTCACTCCTCCACAACTTGTCCAAGAGCAATCTTGGGACGAAGTAGCGGCATTGGCGTTCCCTAACGATCATCATGATGTAAAATCGCAGACGAAACCTCCTGAACAACATATTCTCACTCCTCCACTGCTTGTCCCAGAGAAACCCGTTGACAAAGTGGCGGCATTGGCATTGCCTAAAGATCATCCTCATGTACAATCGCAGGCGAAACCTCATGAACAACATATTCTCACTCCTCCACTACTAGTCCAAGAGCAATCTTGGGACGAAGTAGCGGCATTGGCGTTCCCTAACGATCATCCTGATGTAGAATCGCAGACGCAACCTCCTGAACAACATATTCTAACTCCTCCACTACTTGTCCCCGAGCAATCTTGGGGACGAAGTGTGTCAGCATTGGCATTCCCTAATGATCATCTTGATGTACAATCGCAATACTCAACCTCATGCACAACATATTCCCACTCCTCCACTGCTTGTCCCAGAGAAACCCGTTGACAAAGTGGCGCATTGTATTCCCTAACGATCATCCTGATGTAAAATCGCAGACGAAACCTCCTGAACAACATATTCTCACTCCTCCACTACTTGTCCCCGAGCAATATAGGGACGAAGTGGTGGCAGCATTAGCATTCCCTGTTTCTGTACAACCGATGCAATTTAATGCACAACATATTCTCACTCCTCCACTACTTGTCCCCGAGCAATATTGGGACGAAGTGGTGGCAGCATTAGCATTCCCTGTTTCTGTACAACCGGTGCAATTTAATGCACAACATATTCTCACTCCTCCACTACTTGTCCCGAGCAATATTGGGACAAAGTGTGCAGCATTAGCATTCCCTGTTTCTGTACAACCGGTGCAATTTAATGCACAACATATTCTCACTCCTCCACTACTTGTCCCCGAGCAATATTGGGACGAAGTGGTGGCAGCATTAGCATTCCCTCACACAACAATCGTTTTGCCACCGCTTCTCTCACCAGAGTTGCCATCTATTCATATACCGCCTCTGCTTTCACCAAATACGCCGTCTATTCCTCTGCCACCGCTACTATCGCCCGATATATCATCTATTCCTCTGCCACCTCTGCTCTCGCCCGATATATCATCTATTCCTCTGCCACCTCTGCTCTCGCCCGATATATCATCTATTCCTCTGCCACCTCTGCTATCGCCCGATATGCATTTAAAGAAATTCGTTATTCCTGGATCCATGGATTCCTCAAAACGGTTTTTGATCCCGGGGGCGTCAATTCAGCATTCAAAACAGTTTATCATCCCGGGCGTGATGCAGGTAAATATATCACATGCTTCCGGTGCAACAAGCCCCAAACACTCAGACAACAACAGAAACAACAACAGAAAACCCCTAGATCCACTCCATCGGTATATGATTTGATCCACCGGTGCAAGACTCCTATGTGGACGTTCGGCATCATTATCCGCGTCTCCATCATTGCAATTATCAAGCTATATGCTAGCCGAGGCGAATCTAGCTGAGGGGTACGGGGGTGAGGAAAGTAGTGTCTTTGAGGGATGCCTGGCAGTAGAGAAACTTGACGTTGCGTAATATTGACGGCAACTGATGGAAAGGTGAGAGAAGCAAGGTCGCTCGGCGCACACAAGTGCCTTTCACATAAGTACGTGCGTGCAATCGATATCAAGGTAGCAACTGCATCTGCATTATTAATAGGGATGTCCGCATGTAGTCGCCGAAAATAATTTTGATTGCGATGACAAAACAATTGTTCGTATCAAATAAATGTCAACATCAAACGAGCAGACAACATCAACACATCGTAAAAGACCCACCACCTGCCCAAGAAGAAACCTCCTCCACCTCCATCACTACCGAAAAACCACTCTGATCACGGCCTGCATCCTCTAACGGTGTACACAACATGGGCGAAGGGATATCCACGCGTTCGGGGGACCTGCTTCTTCCGATGGTCGCCTTCTACATGCTTGTGCTAAGTAAGCTTCATGGGTTGAAAATATGGGTGCAAACTTCAGAGGAAGATTTCATGCGGACAAGTGCGATGGCTAAACATGTGGTGGGCATATGCTCCTATGAGTTTCCCACCGTTTATTACAATTTGCCGGAGACGATTCAAACGATAACTCGCGTCATATGTCAAAGTTTGAATCTAATTACATTAAGTCAATCTATTCGTGTGGGTTCAGTTTCATGCCGCGAGCCAAGTGCCCCACCCCCATTATGTTCATTGTTCTGGTTTTGCTTATCATTCTCCGCTACTCGGACATACATCGAGTCAGCGCTGGACGGAAAAGAACTCTTATACACGACCCTGAGTACGTGGAACAGTTGCTGGAATATCTCAGCACAAAGTCCTGTCATGCGATGCGGCTGACACTCAGTATAACAGGTTTTCTTCATTTACGTGCGATGAAAATGTGCCACAAGCACAGATCATGTTTTTCGTTGTAACAACCGCTTCTTAAGACACAATGATGTTGTGACCAGACCGTCAAA
>JAJSRW010000180.1:0-24450 GCA_022414725.1 Microglena sp. YARC | reverse complement strand
TATTGGAATGGCATGGAAATGGGTTGATATGGAATGGAATGATGTGCTAATATGGAATGGCATTGGAATGGGTGATGTTGGAATGGAAATGAATGTCCTAATATGGAATGGCATTGAAGGGTGATATGAATGGAAGTGAATTGTGCTAATATGGAATGGCATGGAATGGAGTTGATATGGAATGGGAATGAATGTGCTATATGGACTGGCATGTGAATGGGTTGATATGGAATGGAATGAAGTGCTAATGGGAATGGCAATGGAATGGGTTGATATGGATGAATGAAATGTGCTAATATGGAATGGCATGGTGGAATGGGCTTGATATGGAATGGATATGAATGTGCTAATATGGCAATGGCATGGAATGGTGGGATATGGAATGGAATGAATGTCGCTCAGTATGAATGAGCATGAATGGGTTGATTATGGAATGGAGATGAATTGGCTAATATGGAATGGCATGGAATGGGTTGATATGGAATGGAAATGAATTGTGCTAATATGGAATGGCATGGAATGGGTTGATATGTGAATGGAATGAATTTGCTTAATATGAATGGCATTGGAAATGGTGATATATGGAATGAAGGCTAATGTGGACTGGATGGATGAGGTTGATATGGAATGAGGATGTGCTATATGGATGGCATGGATGGGTTTGATCATGGAATGAATGTGCTAATATTGGAATGGCATGGAATGGGTTGATATGAATGGAATGGACAATGTGCTAATATGGAATGCATGGAAAAGGGTGATGGTGAATGATATGAATGCTAATGGAATGGCAATGATGGAGTGGCGTTGATGGAATGGACATGAATGCTAAATGATGGATGTGCTGATTATAATGGAATGAATTGCTCTTACTATGGAATGGCATGAATGGGTTGATATGGAATGGAATGAATGTGCCTAATATGGATGGCAATGGAATGGGGTTGATATGGAATGGAATGAATGTGCTATATGGAATGGCATGGAATGGGTTGATATGGAATGTGAATGATGTGCTAATTATGGAATGGCATGGAATGGGTGATATGGAATGGAATGAATGTGCTAATATGGAATGGCAAAATGGAATGGGGTTGATATGGAATGGAATGAATGTGCTAATATGATGGCAGTGGAAATGGGTTTTATATGGAATGATGAATGTGGCTACATATGGAATGGCATGGAATGGGTTGATATGGGAATGGAATGAATTGTGCTAAATATGGAATGCATGGAATGGGTTGATATCTGTGAATGGAATGAATGTTGGCTAATATGAATGGCTGGAAGGGAGTTGATATGGAATGGAAATGAATGTGCTATATGGGAAGGCATGGAATGGGTTTGATATGGAATGGAAGAATGTGCTAATATGGAATGCATGGAAAAGGGTGATGGGAATGAATGAATGGCTAAGGAATGGCAATGAATGGTTGATATGGAATGGAATGAATGTGCTAATATGGCAATGGCATGGAATGGGTTTGATATGGAATGGAATGAAATGTCCTAATATGGATGGCAATGGAATGGGGTTGAATATGGTAATGGAATGAATGTGCTATTGGAATGGCATGGAATGGGTTGATATGGGAATGTGAATGATGTCAAATATGGAATGCATGGAATGGGTGATATGGAATGGAATGAAATGTGCTAATATGGAATGGCAAAATGGAATGGATTGATATGGAATGGAATGAATGTGCTAATATGGAATGGCAGTGGAAATGGGTTTTATATGGAATTGGAATGAAGTGCTAATGTGGAATGGCATGGAATGGGTTATATGGATGGAATGAATGTGCTAATATGTGAATGGCACATGGAATGGGTTGATATGAAATGGAATGAACTGTCTCAATATGGAAATGGCAATGAAAATGGTTGATATGGAAGGAATCCGAATGTGCTAATGTGGAATGGCATGGAATGGGGTTGATATGGAATGAATGAAATGTGCTAATATGGAATGGCATGGAATTGTGATATGGAATGGAATGAATGTGCTAATAGGAAATGGCAATGGAATGGGTTGATATGGAATGGAATGGAATGAATGTGCTAATATGGAAATGGCATGGAATGGGTTGGATATGGAATGGAATGAATGTGTAATATGGAATGCATGGAGTGGGTTGATATGTGGAATTGGAATGAATGTGCTATATGGAAATTGGCATGGAATGGGTTGATATTTGAATGGATGAATGTGCTAATATGGAATGCATGGATGGTTGATTTTGCGAATGGAATGATGTGCTAGATATGGAATGCATGGGAATGGGTTTGATATGGAATGGAAATGAATGTGCTTAATTGGAATGGCATGGAAATGGGTTGATATGGAATGGAATTGAATGTGCTAATATGGAATGGCATGGAATGGGTTGATATGGAATGGAATGAATGTGCTAATATGGAATGGCATGGAATGGGATTGAATGGAAGTGAATGAATGTGCTAAGTATGGAATGAAATGCATGGAATGGAGTTTGTATGGAATGGAATGAATGCTAATATGTGCATGGAATGGGTTGATAGGAAGGATTGAATGTGCTATGGAATGGCATGGAATGGGTTGCATATGGAATGGAATGAAGTGTGCTAATATGGGAATGGCATGGAATGGGTTGATATGAATGGATGAATGAATGTGCTAATATGGAATGGCATGGATGGGTTGATATGGTGGAATGGGCTTAAATATGGATGGCATGGAATGGTTGATATGAATGTGCTAATGCAATGGCAATGGCATGGAATGGTTGGATATGGAATGGAATGAATGTGCTCATATGGGAATGGCATGGAAGGTTGATATGAATGAATAAGGGTTTTGATATGGAATGGAAATAATGTGCTAATATGGAATGGCAGGAATGGGTTGATATGGCATGGATGAATGTGCTAATCTTGGAATGGCATGGAATGGGTTGGATATGAATTGAATGAATGTTGCAATATGGAATGATGGAATGGGTTGTATGATGGATGAATGAGATGGTCTAATATGGCAAGGAAATGGTTGATATGAATGGATGATGGTCTAATGATGGAAATGCAGGAATGGGAAGGGTTGATATGGGAAATGGAATGAATGCTACTATGGAATGGCATGGAATGGTTGATATGGAATGGAATGAATGGAGGGCTGATATGAATGGGCCAAATGGAATGGGTTATATGGAATGGAATGAATGTGCTAAGTATGGAATGGGCAATGGATGGGTTGAATGGGGAATTGATATGAATTGATGTGCTAAATGAATGGCATGGAATGGTTGAATATGGAGGAATGATGTGCTAAATGGAATGGCATGAATGGGTTGATATGGAGATGAAATGGAAAATGTGCTAATTATGGCAATGGCAATGGAATGGTGATATGGAATGGAATGGAATGAAAGTGGCTAATATGGTAATGGATGGAATGGGTTGATATGGATATGGGAAATGAATGTGCTAAATATGGAATTGCATGGATGGGTTGATATGGGAATGGTGAATAGATTGTGATGGTGAGGTTGATATGAATGAAATGAATGTGCTAATATGGAATGGATGGAATGTGGTTTTGATATGTATGAAATGTGATATGAATGGCATGGAATGGGAATTGAAATATGGCATGGAATGAATGTGGCTAATAGGAATGGGAGGGAATGGAGTTGATGAATGGAAGAAGTGCTAATATTGCATGGAAATGGGTTGATGGAATGATGAATGTGCTAAAATTGGAATGGCATGGAATGGGTTGATATGGAATGGAATGTCTAATATGGGAATGCAATGGAATGGGTTGATAATGAAATTGGAATGAATGTGCTAATATGGAATATGGAATGGGTTGAAGGAATAAAATGAATGCTGCTAATGGACATGGCATGGAATGGGTTGATATGAATGGAATGAATGTGCTAATAAGGGAATCGGATGGAATGGGTTGATATGGAATGGAATGAATGTGCTAATATGGAATGGTGGAATGGAATGGGTGGTGATATGGAATTGGAATAGGAATGAGAGAATGCTAATATGGAGGCATGGGGATGGTTGAATGCTAATAGGAATGGTTGATATGTGGAATGAATGTCGCTACTATTGGGACATATGGCTGAATGGGTTGCTTATATGGAATGAATGAATGGAATATTGCTAATTATGGCAGATGGCAATGGAATGGGTTGATATGGAATGGAAAATGGAATGCCTAATAATGGAATGATGCATGGAATGGGTTGATATTGGAATGGAATGAATGTGCTAATATATGGAATGGCATGGAATGTAGTTTTGGAATGGAATGGAATGTGCTATATGGAATGGCATGGAGTTGATATGGAATGGAATGAATGTGCTAATATGAATGGCATGGAATGGGTTGATATGGAATGGTGCCATGAATGTCTATATTGGAATGAATGGAATGGGTTTGGATGGGATGTGCTAATATGAATGCATGATGGTTGATATGGAATGGATGGAATGTGCTATGGAATGAATGGTGAGATGTTGCATGGGAATGGCGTTTGATATTGGAATGGAATGAATGTGTACTTGGAATGGCATGGAAATGGGTCTTTGATTTGGAATGGGAATGATGGCAATGTTGAATGAATGGAAATGAATGGCTAATTGTGGCAATGGCATGGAATGAGTGCATGGAATGGAGGCGTTAATTATGGATGGCATGGAATTGGGTGCTATATGGAATGGAATGAAAGGGGTTTGATATGGAATGGAATGAATGTGCTAATATGGAATGGCAGTGGAATGGATATGGAATGGCTCAATAGGAAATGGCCATGGAATGGGTTGTATGGAATTGAATGAATGTGCTAATAAATGGCATGGAATGGGTTGTTATGGAATTGTCTAATATTGGAAATGCATGAAGGATGATAGGAATGAAATGAATTTGCATGGAATGGCAGAATGGGCTGGGTTGATATTGAGATGAATGTGCTACTGGAATGAAATGTGCATGAGAAGGGTTGATATGAATGGAATGAATGTTGCTTTAAATGGAATGGCATGGAATGGGTTGATATGGAATGGAAATGAATGTGCTAATATGGAATTGGCATGGAATGGGTTGATATGGAATGGAATAAAGTGGTTGAAATGCTAATATGGAAATGCTTGGAATATGGAATGGATGAATGTGCTAATATGGAATGCATGAGATGGGTTTGATATGGAATGGAATGAAAATGTGCTAATATGGAATGGCATGGAATGGGTTGATATGGAATGAATGAATGTGCTAATATGGATGGCATGGAATGGGTTGAAATATGGAATGGATGAATGAATTGCTAATATGGAATGGCATGCATTGAATGTGTTGAATGGAATGGAATAAATGGCTAATATGGAATGGCATGGAATGGGTTGATATGGAATGGAATGAATGTGCTAATATGGAATGCATGATGCATATGGAAATTGGGTTGTAATATGAATATGAAATGTTGATATGGAATGGGAATGATGTGCTAATATGGAATGGCAATGATGTGGGTGCTTGGAATGGGTTTGATGAATGGGAATGAATGCTGCTAATATGGAATGGCATGGAATGGGTTGATATGAAATGGAATGAATGTGCTAATTATAATATGGAATGGCTAATGGAAATGAATGGTTTTTTGAATGGAATGGAATGAATGTGCTAATATGGAATGCATGGAATGGGTTGATATGGAATGGAATGAATGTTGCTAATAGATGGAATAATGGCATGGAATGGGTTGATATGGAATGGAATGGAATGTGCTATAAATGGCATGGAATGGGTTGATATGAATGGAATGAATGTGCTAATTGGAATGGCATGGAATGGGTTGAATGGAATGGAATGGAATGTGCTATATGGATGGCAAATGGAATGGGTTGAATTATGGAATGGATGAATGTGCTAATGGAATGGCATGGAATGGAGTTGAATGAATGAATGAAATGTTATATGGAATGGAATGAAAGGATTATATGGAATGAATGGCAATGGATGGGGAATTGGCTTAAATATGGAATGGCGGAAAATGAAGTGTGCTAATATGAATGGCATGGAATGGGTTGATATGGAATGGAATGAATTGTGTGAATGGCTTTTTGATTATGGAATGAATGAATGTGCTAATATGGAATGGCATGGAATGGTTTGGGAATTGATGGATGGAATGTGAATGAATGCTTGATATGGAATGGAATGGAATGGCTAATATGGATATGGAAATGGAAATGGGTTTGATATGGAATGGAATAGGAATGGTGGCTGGATGGCTGATGAAATGGATGATGCTATATGAATGAATGGTGCTAATATGGAATGGCTGAATGGAAATGGATGAATGGTTGATATGAAATGGAATGAAATGTGCTAATATGGGAATGGCATGGAATGGGCTGATATGGAATGGAATGAAATGTGCAAATGAATGAATAATGCTAGTATATGGAATGGCATGGAATGGGTTGATATGGATGGAATGAATGTGCTAATATGGAAATGGCATGGAATGGGTTGATATGGAAATGGAATGAAATGTGCTAATATGGAATGGCATGGAATGGGTTGATATGGAATGGAATGAGATGTGCTAGATGGGATGAATGCATGAATGGGTTGATATGGAATGGAATGAATGTGCTAATATGGAATGCATGGGAATGGGTTGATATGGAATGGAATGAATGTCTAATATGGAATGGCATGGAATGGGTTGATATGAATTGCGAATGGATGAATGTGCTAATATGGAATGGGCATGGAATGGGTTGATATGGATGGAATGAATGTGCTAATATGGAATGGCCATGGAATGGTGTTTTGATATTTGATAATGGAATGGAATGCTAAATGTGCTAATATGGAATGGCATGGAATGGATATGGATGGGAATGAATGGAATATGGAATGGTTAATGAATGTGCATATGGAATGGCATGGAATGGTTGATATGGAATGAAGATGAATGAATGTGCTAATATGGAATGGCATGGAATGGGTTGGAATGGAATGTGCTAATATGGCTAATGGGCATGGAATGGGTTGATATGGAATGGAATGAAATGTGCTAATATGGAATGGCATGGGAATGGACGGTTGATGGCATGGGAATGAATGTGCTAATATGGAATGGCATGAATGGGTTTGATATGGAATGGAATGTGCTAAATGGAATGCGCATGGAATAATATGGAATGGCATGGAATGGAAATAATGGTTGATATGGAATGGAATGGAATGTGCTAAATGGAATGGCATGGATGCATGAATGGTTGATATGGAATGGAATGAATGTGCTTAATATGGAATGCATGGAATGGGTGATGAATGGAATGGAATGAATGTGCTAATATGGAATGGCATGGAATGGGTTGATATGGATATGGAATGAATGTGCTAATATGGAATGGCATGGAATGGGTTGATATGAATGGAATGAATGTGCTAATATGGAATGGCATGGAATGGGTTGATATGGAATGGAATGAATGTGCTAATATGGAATGGCATGGAATGGGTTGATATGGAATGGAATGAATGTGCTAATATGGAATGGCAATGGAATGGGTTGATATGGAATGGAATGAATGTGCTAATATGGAATGGCATGGAATGGGTTGATATGGAATGGAATGAATGTGCTAATATGGAATGGCATGGAATGGGTTGATATGGAATGGAATGAATGTAGCTAATATGGAATGGCATGGAATGGGTTGATATGGAATGGAATGAATGTGCTAATATGGAATGGCATGGAATGGGTTGATATGGAATGGAATGAATGTGCTAATATGGAATGGCATGGATGGGTTGATATGGAATGGAATGAATGTGCTAATATGGAATGGCATGGAATGGGTTGATATGGAATGGAATGAATGTGCTAATATGGAATGGCATGGAATGGGTTGATATGGAATGGAATGAATGTGCTAATATGGAATGGCATGGCTGGGTGATATGGAATGGAATGAATGTGCTAATATGGAATGGCATGGAATGGGTTGATATGGAATGGAATGAATGTGCTAATATGGAATGCATGGAATGGGTTGATATGGAATGGAATGAATGTGCTAATATGGAATGCATGGAATGGGTTGATATGGAATGGAATGAATGTGCTAATATGGAATGGCATGGAATGGGTTGATATGGAATGGAATGAATGTGCTAATATGGAATGGCATGGAATGGGTTGATATGGAATGGGAATGAATGTGCTAATATGGAATGGCATGGAATGGGTTGTATGGAATGGAATGAATGTGCTAATATGGGAATGGCATGGAATGGGTTGATATGGAATGGAATGAATGTGCTAATATGGAATGCATGGAATGGGTTGATATGGAATGGAATGAATGTGCTAATATGGAATGGCATGGAATGGGTTGATATGGAATGGAATGAATGTGCTAATATGGAATGGCATGGAATGGGTTGATATGGAATGGAATGAATGTGCTAATATGGAATGGCATGGAAATGGGTTTGTATGGAATGGAATGAATGTGCTAATATGGAATGGCATGGAATGGGTTGATATGGAATGGAATGAATGTGCTAATATGGAATGGCATGGAATGGGTTGATATGGAATGGAATGAATGTGCTAATATGGAATGGCATGGAATGGTTTGAATATGGAATGGAATGAATGTGCTAATATGGAATGGCATGGAATGGGTTTGTATGGAATGGAATGAATGTGCTAATATGGAATGGCATGGAATGGGTTGTATGGAATGGATATGAATGTGCTAATATGGAATGGCAATGAATGGGAATGGAATGGAATGAATGTGCTAATATGGAATGGCATGGAATGGGTTTGTATGGAATGGAATGAATGTGCTAATATGGAATGGCATGGAATGGGTTTGTATGGAATGGAATGAATGTGCTAATATGGAATGGCATGGAATGGGTTTGTATGGAATGGAATGAATGTGCTAATATGGAATGGCATGGAATGGGTTTGTATGGAATATAATTGAATAAATGATTTGATATGGAATGAAATGGGTTCATATGGAATAGAATGGACTGATTTGTTATGGAATGGAATGGGTGGATATGGAATGGGTTGGAATGGATTGATATGGAATGGAAGTAATGTAAGACTCGCATGGAGTATGACAATGAAAGCAGGGATATATTTTCCCGCTATAGCGATCGCTAGTTTTGACCCCGTTTTGGAGAAATTGTCGCTATAAAAAAGTAAAAAACAATGCCTCAAATGGCCCCCAAAAGCTACAAAAAGCTACAAAAACCACTAAACGCTGTCCCTGTGGGAGGCCTAGAACCTAAAAGTTAAAAAAAACCACTTTCAGATTTGAAAACAAAAATCACTGAATGAAAGGGATGGTTGCCAGACGCGCGGTAGTCCAAGCTTAGGTGCAATGGCGGTCTGCGAAAGCAACCCCCATAGTAGCGATTCCCCATAGCAAGCGAACGCAAAGGTTCCTTCAATATCTCGTCCCAAGGCAAGGTGTAACAGTTTTCATTTTGAATGAAATGAATTGATATGGAATGGAACGGGTGGACATGGAATATTTTGATATGGAATGGGTGGATATGGAATGGAATGGGTTCATATGGAATAGAATGGAATAAATGATTTGATATGGAATGGAATGTTTTGATATGGAATGGGTGGATATGGAATGGAATTGGTTCGTATGGAATAGAATGGAATACATGATTTGATATGGAATGGGTGGATATGGAATGGAGTTGGTTTGTATGGAATAGAATGGAATAAATGATTTGATATGGAATGGAATGGAATGGAATGGGTTTGTATGGAATAGAATGGAAAAACTGATTTGAAATGGAATGGAATGGGTTTGTATGGAATATAATGGAATAAATGATTTGATATGGAATGGAATGGATGTCCCAAGGCAAGGCGTAACAGTTTTCATTTTAAATGGTCGCAGGTGGGAGCCAGTCAAGTTGTGGAGTACCTAGAGGCTGAGCCAAAGGCCTGTGCTGAGAAGAAGAAAATGAGGCTGAGTGCGGTAGCCCGATCTGTCATGCTAGCCCGGAAAGTCGCCGGGTCTTTCCCCTCGAGTGAGTCAGCAGAGGGTTAAGTACATGCATGTAAACTGAACAGGTTGAAGAAGAGCAATGTAGAATTTGTTTCGCGCGATTTCCGGCCTGATGCTTTGAAAGAGGCCGATATATTTTCTCTGTCGCCGTCGCGCGGTACTCCGAGTTAAGCTGCAGTAGCAGTCTGCAGGGATTAAACGGTAGCCTGCCCCAGAGCATTCAATCCGGGAAGGTTCACTTAACTTCATGCCCAGGTGCTATAAGGATTTATAATTTGCTTTTTTGTTGACTCAGATTCATGTGATGGCTCATATGTACAGAATGGCAATCTAGCATTATGATAAAAAGGTTTGGCTTCCTTGGGCCACCCCCCCTTCAGCTTTCCCCATATTACCTCTGCATGTTCCTGTTGTCCCGCCCCTGCATCTGCTGCTGCTGCTCCTTTCCTGCTGCTGCTCCTGCTCCTGCCGTTTCTTTCCTGCTGCTGCTCCTGATGCTGCCGCCCCTGACCCTTTCCTCCGTAAGCTGCTTTTGCTGTTTCTTTCCTGCTGCTGCTCCTGATGCTCCGGTTCCTTTCCTCCTGCTGCTGCTTCTCCTGTTCCTTAAATGCTCCTCCTCTTCCTTTCCTGCTGCTGCTCCAGCTCCTGCTGTTTCTTTCCTGCTGCTGCGCCTACTCCTGCTATTTCAACGCTTTTCTCCAAACTTTCTTTTCTTACCTGCTGCTGCTCCCGATACCGCTGCCCCTGATCCTTTCCTCCAGAAGCTGCTCCTGCTGTTTCTTTCCTGCTGCTGCTGCTGCTGCTGCTGCTGCTGTTCCTTTCCTGCTGCTACTCATTATGCTGCTGCTGCTGCTGCTGCTGTTGTTCCTTTCCTGCTGCTGCTCATTATGCTGCTGCCGCTGCTGTTCCTTTCCTGCTGCTGCTCATGATGCTGCTGCTGCTGCTGCTGTTCCTTTCCTGCTGCTGCTCATGATGCTGCTGCTGCTGTTCCTTTCCTGCTGCTGCTCCTGCTTCTGCTGTTTCTCTCCTGATCCTGCTTCTGCTGTTCCTTTCCTGCTGCTGCTGTTCCTTTCCTGCTGCTGCTCATGATGCTGCTGCTGCTCCTGCTCCTTTCATTCTCCTTTCCTGCTGCTCCTCATTGCTATTGTTGCTATCGGCCAGCGGTGAGACCTAAGTATGCTCTTGAACCCCACGCAGGGAATCCCTCTCTTGCAAATCTGCCATCCGTGTTCGATGTGACCAACGTATTCTCACTTGGTCCCCTGCCTGAAGATGAAATCAACGATGAGCTTGAGAGGGAGATGAGTGGCCTGACTCAGGGGCTTTCCGAACTGAAACCAAGGCCCCCAAGTAACGCTAGCACCCCAAGAGGAGAAATCCAAACGAGTGAAATGTCCAACAGGGCTGAATACCAAGGCAGGCGCAGGTCTACTGTGTCCTTCCATGGACTGAAGGTTGGAATGGATGCTGCAGCTGCAGGGCAGGACGCTGGTTCTCACCTTGCCTTGGTGACCTCGGGTTCTCTTCCAGCTTGGGGGGGGGCTGCTGCTCTCCCTTCCCAGGCCAGCACTGCTTCTCACAAGTCCGACTCTGACTTAATGAGAAGTTCCCTCCCTGCTTGGGGGGGGGCTGCTGCTCTGCCTGCTCGTGATAGCACTGCTTCTCGCGAATCCGTCACTGATATTTCGAGAAGTTCTCGTGCGGGTGGTGCTGCTCTCCCTGCCCGGGGTGGCACAGCTTCTCGCGAGTCCGGCACTAACTTAACGAGAAGTTCTCCCGGGGGGGCTGCTGCTTCCCCTGTCAGGGGTAGCACTCCATCTCGCGAGTCCGAAACGGATTTAATGAGAGATTCTCGTGCGGTTGGCGCTGCTCTCCCTGTCGGGGGTAGATCTGCATCTCGCGAGTCCGAAACGGATTTAATGAGAGGTTCTCGCGAGTCCGACACTGACTTCACCAGAGATTTTCATAATTCTGAGACGGACTTCACCAGAGGTTCTTGCGAGTCCGACACTGACTTAACCCCCCGTCAAGGAATCACAGACTTTCTGGAGAGTGCCTTATCAAACATCCAGCTAAGAAATACAGCAAGTGACCACGCGGTTACAAGCCCGTCCATGAACGAGGCCCCTCCCGGCCGGGGTCCTCTCTCCAAACTCATCGGGTCACCCAGTGTGCCAGTTGAGTCGCCGAGGACTGAGTCGAGCCTTGAAGGTGTTCAATGGCGGAACTCTGCTGCCTATGAGAGTGTTACCAAGCCTGAGGGGGCTGAAGAGGCAGCTGCTGGCACCACTGTTGAGGTGACGCCCGCCCGGGCCAAGTTGGAGGGCGTGGAAGGTGCTGTTCCATGATTGGCACTGATTGATTGATTGATTGATTGATTGATTGATTGGCGCTAGGGGGCTGAAGAGGCTCCTGCTGGCGCAAATTTCGAGCTGAAGTCAGCCCCGGCCAAGTTGGAGGGTGCAGAAGGTACTGCTCCATTATTGGCACTGATTGATCGATTGATTGATTGATTGGCGCTAGGGGGCTGAAGAGGCTGCTGCTGGCTCCTGGTGGCGCAACTGTTGAGCTGAAACCTGCCCCTGCCAAGTCGGATGGTGTTGAAGGTGCCGCTCCCTGATTGGCCCTGATCTGCCCTAGTCAGCAATACATGCATGTGCTGCATTGCAGGGAGGGGTCCTATCAGTAACGAGCCCCCCCCCCACACACACAAACCACCACCACACACACCCTACCGAAACCCGCCCCTGCCAAGTTGGATGGTGTGGAAGGTGAAGCTCCGTGATTGGCCCTGGTTGGCCCTAGTCAGCACTACATGCATGTGCTGCATTGCAGGGAGGGGTCCTATTAGTAATGAGGCCCCCACTACCCCCCGCACCACCACACACACCCTACCGAAGCCCGCCTCCGCCAAGTTGGAGAGTATGGAGAGTGCTCCTCACTGATTGGCCCTGGTTGGCCCTAGTCAGCACTACATGTATGTGCTGCATCGCAGGGAGGGTCCTATAGGTAACGAGGCCCCCACTGCCCCCCCCCCCCACCACCACCACACACACCCTACCGTAGCCTGCCCCCGCCAATTTGATGAGTATGGAGAGTGGTCCTCACTGATTGGCCCTGGTTGGCCCAAGTCAGCACTACATGCATGAGCTGCATTGCAGGGAGGGGTCCTGTCAGTAACAAGCCCCCCCCCCCCCCCACCACCACCACCACACACACACCCTACCGAAGCCCGCCCCCGCCAATTTGGAGAGTGTGGAAAGTGGTACTCACTGACTGGCCCTGAGGGGGATGAAGAGGCTGCAGCTGGCACCAGTGATGGGCTGAAGCGAGCCCCCGCCAAATTGGAGGGTGTGGAAGGTGGTGATCCCTGGTTGGTCGTCCCTTGTCAGCACCAGTGTACTAGATTTTGTCGTTTGGGGTTGCTTCAAAAGCGCAACTGCCTCCCTCGTTTGAATATTCATATCCATACCTCTCCCTCATATGAATATTCAGACACATACCTCTCCCTCATATGAATATTCATACACATACCTCTCCCTCATATGAATATTCAGACACATACATCTCCCTCACATGAATATTCAGACACATACCTCTCCCTCATATGAATATTCAGACACATACCTCTCCCTCATATGAATATTCATACACATACCTCTCCCTCATATGAATATTCAGACACATACATCTCCCTCACATGAATATTCAGACACATACCTCTCCCTCATATGAATATTCAGACACACACCTCTCCCTCATATGAATATTCAGACACATACCTCTCCCTCACATGAATATTCAGACACATACCTCTCCCTCATATGAATATTCATACACATACCTCTCCCTCATATGAATATTCAGACACATACATCTCCCTCACATGAATATTCAGACACATACCTCTCCCTCATATGAATATTCAGACACATACCTCTCCCTCATATGAATATTCATACACATACCTCTCCCTCATATGAATATTCAGACACATACATCTCCCTCACATGAATATTCAGACACATACCTCTCCCTCATATGAATATTCAGACACACACCTCTCCCTCATATGAATATTCAGACACATACCTCTCCCTCACATGAATATTCAGACACATACCTCTCCCTCATATGAATATTCATACACATACCTCTCCCTCATATGAATATTCAGACACATACATCTCCCTCACATGAATATTCAGACACATACCTCTCCCTCATATGAATATTCAGACACACACCTCTCCCTCATATGAATATTCAGACACATACATCTCCCTCACATGAATATTCAGACACATACCTCTCCCTCATATGAATATTCATACACATACCTCTCCCTCATATGAATATTCATACACATACCTCTCCCTCATATGAATATTCATACACATACATCTCCCTCACATGAATATTCAGACACATACCTCTCCCTCATATGAATATTCATACACATACCTCTCCCTCATGTGAATATTCATATACAAACATCTTCATACTAGTTGCGATCGAACAGTGTAAACCACGGATCTGTAACCAGATCTGTGGGCACAGGCCTGTGGGAAGCTGGCCCAGCTGAAGTAACCTACCAAGTGCCTGTGTTGCTAAGCGGCTGCTTTTTTGTACAGCCACTACAGCCCAGTGTTTTTTATTTCAAATTTCTGTAGTCCAGGTTAAGTAGCTACTTGGGCTACTCAACCCTGATTTCAGTATAGTTGCGTAGCCATCGCATGGCGGAGCGCAAAACGCAGAGCCTGGGGGGGGTCGGGGGCAGCGCGTCCCGATATCGGGGGTCGGGGGGGTGTAGCATTCTACGGAATGGCGACGGAATGGCGACGCGTCATTGAAAAATGAAACACCACTACAGCCACCGGGTGCACTGCAGCCTCTAATTCGCTAAGGACCTGTTTGACTGATTTGCCTCCCTCCTCCTCCTCCTCCTCCTCCTCCTCCTCCTCTATATCCTCCTCCTCCTCCTCTGTATCCTCCTTGCAGTCCCCATTCTCTCTTTCCTGCTCCGACCCCCTCCCCCCCCCCCCCTCCAGCATATTGGCCTTGTAAACCCTAAACTCTAACTAGTCTATTGGGCCTTAGAGACAAAGTGCGGTCTAACCGCAAAAAACACAGCATTCAAAGTTACGACTACGGTTCTGATATATCTTTTGGAAAAACCCAACTACAGTCTGCCTCAGTAGTAAAACAAACAAATCCTCAGAAAAAGAAAGGCGATATTGCAGCCAGCAAACAAGCATTAGTATCAGCACTTATTCCGTTTTTTTATTTGGACACACTTTTCTTGGCACAGTTGAGACAGCTGCCAACTGACTGCGATTGATTACTGTCTTTCATCTTTCCATGGTGACTCTCCCCAGCTCCGGCGTACGGGAGGGTCCCCTTAACATCACGCCCCTCCAGGCGTTAATCTTTTATTTTTGCATCTGATCAAGTGGTGGGCTGGTACCACTCGCTTTATCAAGTGGATGCCAGTACAGTACAGCCAGTAGGGAGCGGCATATCATATGATGTTGACCAAAGGCAAGTACAATATCATGTTATAGCATAGAAATTGTATATGATATCCTATATGAGTGGTAACTTTGGCCTGTAGTTAAAATCCACTGTCTTTAACCCCCCTGGGTTTAAAGACTCGTTGGAACTATGGCTGGGGGATGAGTACCTGAAAGTGTAGTGCAGTATAGCGGGAGAACTGTGCACGTACACTTATTTTGTGTGTGTGTATGTAAGTCCCATGCATCCTATGACCTGAAAGTGTAGTGCAGTATAGAGCGAGAACTGTGCACGTGCGCTCATTTTGTGTGTGTGTGTACGTATGTCCCATGCATCCCGGCACCTGAAAGTGTAGTGCTGTATAGAGCGAGAACTGTGCACGTGCGCTCATTTTGTGTGTGAGTGTGTACGTATGTCCCATGCATCCCGGCACCTGAAAGTGTAGTGCAGTATAGAGCGAGAACTGTGCACGTACACTTATTTTGTGTGTGTGTGTGTGTTTGTAAGTCCCATGCATCCTATGACCTGAAAGTATGTTGCGGTATAGAGGGAGAACTGTGCACGTGCACTCATTTTGTGTGTGTGTGTGTATGTATGTATGTATGTCCCATGCAGCCTGAAGTGTGTGTTCCAGACAGGATTGTTGTTACAGACCAACTGCATCCTTGCATATATGTGGCCTTTGTTTGGCGTTTGAACCCTGCTGGCCTATGTTTGGCGTTAAAACCCTGCTGGCCTTTGTTTGGCGTTTAAACCCTGCTGGCCTTTGTTTGGCGTTAAAACCCTGCTGGCCTTTGTTTGGCGTTTAAACCCTGCTGGCCTTTGTTTGGCTTTTAAACCCTGCTGGCCTTTGTTTGGCGTTAAAACCCTGCTGGCCTTTGTTTGGCGTTTTGCATCCTCCTGATTATGGTCATGCTCAAATATGGTCATGCTCAAATATGGTCATGCTCAAATATGGTCATGCTCAAATATGGTCATCCTCAAATATGGTCATGCTCAAATATGGTCATCCTCAAACATGGTCATCCTCAAATATGGTCATGCTCAAATATGGTCATCCTCAAATATGGTCATCCTCAAATATGGTCATGCTCAAATATGGTCATCCTCAAATATGGTCATCCTCAAATAAGGCAAGCTCCTCTGTTTTTCTTTCAACTGCGAGCAGCAGCTTCCAGCGAGCTCCCTGAGATCTCAGCAGTGCTGCAAAGCTAATTATGTCAGCTTCCATGCACATTAGGTTATGATAGGTTTGGCTGAACAGCCTGGCAGGGGAGCTGCCTGGAAGCTGCTCATGAATGGATTCATACATGTTTCTGTAGTTTGGTGGGAAGTAAAAGTGGGTACTACTACTACTACAACAGTCATACTACTACACCAGGGTAGTGCAGGACGCAGCGTCCTGCGTCGCAGGACGCAACATGGGGAGGGTCTGTCGCGTCCCGGACGCAGGTTCAGGATGTCGGTTGCGGCTCACCCATCAGTTGATTGGCCCACCACCACTCCATTGCCGTGGGCTACAGGTTTTGTTGATAGATGGACGCAGCCTTCAGATGTAACTGCGTCCTAGGACGCAACCTACCGATTTGGATGCGTCCCAGGACGCAATCTACCGATTTGGATGCGTCCTAGGACGCAACCTACGGATTTGGATGTGTCCTAGGACGCAACCTACCGATTTGGATGCATCACAGGACGCAACCCCTGGGGTACGTTTGAAGTACCCTGCACTACACTACTACAAGTTGAGATTGAGCCTAGGCAGCATGCCATTCTAACTGAAACCTCGGTGGCGCTGGTTTTTGTAGAGAGACCTACCTCATGCAGTGAAAATCCTTTCACAACTTAAAAAAGCCTTTGGGGGCAGCTAATGGCTGGCCGTCGTCTTTCAATTAATATTGGAAGGGGTTGAAGTTGGCAGGTTCTAGCTTTTTGTGCAATCTCGAAAAGTATATCTAGGCAGGTCTGGGCATTTATCCAAACTCATTAAGAGAGGAGGGTAGTTTAACATGGTTGAGTGCCACCAGTTTGATCAAATTCACTTTTGAGTACACAATTCGGGAGGAAATTTCAATATCTTTCACAATATGCACTTCCTTTTCATTGGATGTTCAGCGTTATTGTGTTTTGAGTTGGAAGTGCATTTAGCTTACTTAGCACTATGTGCACTTGCATTGGATTGTACCCCATCTATGAGTTATCCACGGTCAGCGCTTGGTCATACACAAGTTAAACTTTTAGCTTTCCGGAGCGTTATGTCGTTAGCACCGACACAGGGAAGGGACTAGGGCGTGTGCTTTACAAACGTGATACCTATCAGGCGACATGGAAGGTATAAGAAGAGAAAGACGACAGTACCTCAGGGTACTGCCGCCGCTAGGTGCTGGCCCTATCGGGCAGAGGCACTACAACGGAAGCTTCCAGGCGGAGGGCCTGGCGCACTAAGACACTCTAGCTGGACCGGGAGAACCGGTCTATAACAAAACTTGGGTTTAACCTGGTGATAAGCCACCAGTGTGTATATCGTATTTGCAGTCTTAAGAACCCAAGTATCACACTCTGTGAACATGTAACAAGGAAATGTATGGTCTTCGGAGGTTAGGGCTAATGTCAAATAAAATTGGCCCTATTAGGGCTATTAGCTAAATTATCCCTAATAGTAACAACTAATTGAGCCAAACGTAGCCAAGCCTACCCAGAAAAAGTGCCACGTGTGTAGGAGAGTGTTGGAATTCATCCTACTGACCTTTGTGGCGATAGTGTATGATCTGACCGTCATGATTTCATGATGAAATAGCTCAGAAGTCATAACTGAACGGAGATTGCCGTATTATTATGTCAACACGTAACATTGGAGGGCAATAAGTACCGGTACGTAAGTATGTAACAGAATACGGCAAAAATCTTGAAAAAGATGCGCCCATGAATATTTGTTTTCCGCCACTACTCTCACGTACCAAGGCTTAAGTGGATTGGAAAAGGCTGCCATTCGTGAATGAGAATTACTGAGCGACGCAATGCAAAAAAGAGCTAGCGATAATATGCCAAAAGTGCCAATTCGCAGAGGACAGAGATATCCTGTACCAGAGTATGTTATTGTCCGTTGCGTCGGACACTGAGTTGGCATAGCGCACGCGTGGTCCTGTGGCTCCAGGACCCGGGTTGCCTGCCGCCAGGCCATAGGCTAGCTATGGCCTGCACGTGTCTTCGGAATCTTCCTGAAGACTTCCTTTTCTATATAGCCGCACGAGTTGCGATGATAAGCTATCTGCTCTTCAGTCTTCACTGTGTAACTACTCTATCGATTGAAAGGTTATCGGCCCGACCGCTACCCGCAGACAGCGCCCCTGCGCCCGTGCCAAGTGGATCTTCAGTCCTGCACAAGGTGACAGTTTTCCCTCAGACTAGCTCGACGGCTTGAGTACTGCTTTTGGCCCTGGATTGTCTACGTATTCACGTGAGAAATCTAACCTGCGCTGCCTCGCCTACTGCCCACACAACTCTCCCGTTGTCTCTACCATCCCCATCCGTCACAGACGAAACGTAGACGCAGTCCAGGAGTCTGAGTAGATCTTCGACGTGAGTTGCACACTCATCAGATCACACACAGCGTTGCGCAATCCCCTAAAGATTGCTTGTGCCTCGGAGTATCAACCCTGCACACCATCGTACCCCCCCTGCTACTATCTCCACCATTACAGACCAACAGGACCCATTTGGTTCCCCCTTTGTTGTCAACACTCCCTCACCACTCCCTCCGAACCGCACACCCAAGACTGAAGCCCGACAAGCTTCACACCCGGATTACCCACAGGCAGGTTTATTAACCCGGTGTGAAGACCAAGACCCCAAGACCCCAGCGCCGCGACAGACATCATGGCGACTCTAGTCAAGCCCCCTGCACTCATCTTCGACGGCACGCCTGCTGTCCCATGGCACAAGTTTGGACCCTACCTCCTCCGTCACCTCAGGTCCCACCCGGGGTGCATCTCCGTTGCCATTGAGGCAGCGAAGGCCATTGTCCCCGCCGATGAGCTAGCATATGCCGACGGATACCCATTGGAGGAGTCTCATTATCCGAATGCGGGCCGCGATAATGCAGTTATTGCGGCTCGTGCTGTTTCCTACCCCATCAACATGGTAAAGAATGCTGTTGCCCTGAATGAGATCCTCAAACACTGCTCCGAACCTATCCAACAGGCCGTCCTTGCTAACACTAACGTTGCCGCTAAAGCCTACAGGTTCCTCAAACTCTCATATGGAGAACGGAACTCTGACCTGGAAACAGGGGGCAGTGAGATCCATGTATAACGTCAGCATGACACCCACTGAGTCACTACAAGTCTACCTCTCTCGCAGCTATGAGCTCTATACCTTGCTTCCCCAAGTGAATGGGGTCAGCAACACTTCCATCCCTGCATTCCTTAGCATAATTGTCCAAGGACTTGCACCTCGTCCAGAATACAATGGATTCAGATTATCATTCCACAACTCTGTCTGCCCTGACTTTGCTTCCTTCCAGACTCAAATCATCAGGTACCAAGTCTCAAACCAAATTTCAGACTCATCTACCATCTCCCCAGAAGAGACTGAGCACATGGCAGCTGCTGCTTTCCACGGCCGCCCAAGGAAGGGCCGTCTCCCATCTACCCAGATGACTTGCTGGAACTGCAATGGTTTTGGGCACAACTCCATAACTTGCACCAGTCCCTCCACAGAACTGAAGTACATGCCCCCTCCGTTCTCATCCACATCTGCACGTCGGGGATCCCCATCACCCCCCAAGGATGCAGCCAGGAGGTCCTCCAGCAAATCCAAGTCACCTAGGAGAGACAGCAGAGCATCTACCAGAGACCCAAAGAGCCGCCGAGATAGACGTGGGCATGCCCATGTTGCAGATGATGACTGTTCCACCTCCCAGTCCAACACAGACAATGAGGATGAGCACAACTTCATGGCCTTGACAACTGATGAACCACAGCCCCTACAGTTTGCTGACTCAAGAGGCAAGTCCACACCCCTGTCTGCCCCACATGCTCCCATGGATGACACTGCTTTCTTTGGACCCATAACTGATACTGATGGCTGTCATATAGAAAGAGATGAATTTATGCCAGATCTAGTTTCAAGTGATGTCACTTCTGATGATGATGATGATAAGGATGCAAATTTGGATCAGGCTGCTAGTACACCTCATGCCCAGTTCCAGACAGCCCTTCAGACAGAATGGATTCTAGACTGTGCAGCCCACTCCCACTGCACCAGTAACCCGTCCATCTTGCATGAAATTCAGGATCTCCCCCAGGCTATTAGTCTGCACCTGGCTGACCTTGGAGCATCACCACTACTCTGCCTCCAGAAAGGGAAAGCCACCATCAGGGGTCACCTTGGATCTTTGATCACACTCCACGACGTGCTCCTTGCCCCACCCCTGACCGTGGTCAACATCATCAGCCTGCATGCAGCACACAGACTCTGCCCCAAGCTCCAAAGTCCATGCGCTCCAGTGTTGCTGCTAGCCCTCTCCCTCCCCACAGCCAAGGGTCCCAAGACTATTCTCTTATGCCCTAAAAGGCATGGCCTCTACATCACTAGCACCTCTAAGAACCCCCCCTCTTCCCCAAATCCCTGTAACCCCCTTCCCTTTGTCATCATGATGGTCACCCAACCAGAGCTGATCAAACCAGTTCACTACAATGATGACTCTGCTGCCAGTTGCACCATCCCACAAGACAGTGCCAGCAGCTCCAGCAGCCTACCAGAACTGGTTCCAGCAATTGGTGAGGATGACATGCCTGACCTTGTTCAATCCACCATACCCTCTTTGATCCAGTCAGACAATGGGGGGGAATTCTCACCACACCAACATGACTTGCTGGAAGATGACTTGTACACCACATCCCCCCATGACTTCATCCCAGACCCTGATTAATTCACAGCCCCTACCCAGCAGCTCCCCACTGTTCCCCATGATGAGCTCTGTAACCTGACAGAAGCACAAGCCAGAAGAGAGATGGACCTCCTGCTAGACCAAGCCAGGACCACATATGCGAATGCATTTCCTGTTGATGGACAAGGGTCCTGCACCCAACATGAGCTCTCCCAAGCCCTTAGGTTTGACCAGTGGATTCCCTCAGCTGCTTCCATCTCCCCTGATCAGCCCCTAACTCATGTCAACATGAACACCTACCCAGTCCATTTCTGAACAACTCTGGCCTTCTCCAAGACAAGTTTGGAACCCTGCTGGTCTACTACCCTCAACAATTCCCCTTCTTCCCTTAGAGCCTTTAGCATCAACCTAGACAAAACCTGTCCCCACCCTCGTTGCCCAGCTAGCCATCACAAATTCCCTGCCTCTTAGCTGCTGAGATGTTCAGTTTCCCGGCAGAACAGATGCACAACAGTTCCCTCCTCAGTCTGTTGGACTCCTCAAGCATTATCAACTCCAGATTAGCAGCACATGGTCCACATTTACCCCACTGTCTCACAGCTGACAGGCCCACCATTCAGTGGGCCATCTGCCTACAAGCAGCTATGGTTCAAGCACGATGCAGAGGTATTGATATCCTGGCCCAAGATGCTCATGCACCCCATCAGCTGTGGTGAATCCTGGGGCAGAGGTCATATGTGTCAAACAATCTCAAGCATGCATTGGAGCCAATGATGTTCATATTCATTAACATGCTGGACAGACACCCAAGGATGTATAGAAAATCTTTCATCCACTCTCCTGCAGAAACTCCTCCACACGCCCAGGCTGGACTCTTGATGATACCCAGGGCATCTGGACACCTAAATATGCTATTAGTCTATTGCTCATTCTTGTTTTAGCCATCGAACATTATCCATTTGATGCTTGATGTGTACACTCTAAGATTAATGTGATGCTTTGTACTGGCCTCATGTACTGGGCTGTCCTTTGGTTTTAGAGAGTGTCCCTCATTTTAACCTTCCTCCCCCCTCTCTTAGCTTCCTTCTTGTTTTTTCTACAGTATGTTCCTGCAAATTCTCTAATTTAGGATAATCCCAAATTATGGGGGAATCACCCTATCTGACAGCCATGGCCTGGCTATAGAAGCAGCCCAGTACCTGGCAGCTTCAATGTGCCTTAGCCTTCTCCTATCACCCGACGCATTCACTAGTACAGCCATAGTTCCCCATAGCATAGCCTGCAGAATGTCGCATTAATGATACTATAGATAATTTTGGAAGTAACCCTCCAAACATTTCTCTCCAATCTGGATTTGTTCAAGCTAGAGGGGGACGTCTACCTTAATAGAAGTTGTTTTACAGCCAGTCATTCGTTATGCATATTTTCCTTTATGCTTTCCACTGCACTTCTGCCTGCTACCTAGCCAGACTGACCATTGATCTGAAGATGCCCTGCTTATATGTGCGTGCCCTTGGATCCTGTCCTAAAAATTTATTATTACAGCTTCTCCTGCCAGCGTTAGTCTATCTAATAGCCCTTCACCTTTAACTCCTATATTTCTTAATGCCCCTCAGGCTAATACAGATTCTTGTTCCAAGATACCTGAATGGGGATTATCTGTCCCCGTGCATCGACACTGAGTTGATAGCGCCACGCGTGGTCCTCGTGCCTCCAGGTACCCGGGTTGCCTGCCGCCAGGTCCAATAGGGCTAGCCCTTGGGCCTCACGTGTCTTCGAATCTTCCTGAAATTCCTTTTCTATTAGCCCGATTTGGCGATGAATAAAGCTACTAGCCTTCAGTCTACTGTTACTAACTCTAGGGAGTCCGATTTGAAAGAGTACTTCCTAACGCAAAATGAGTGTGCTTTGCGGGCCAGGGTGGGGGCAAGATAGTTAGGAAAAGTGGGCATTTAGGTGCCGGGGGCGGGTGAGTGGGGACCTGGTTTGTTCATGGACGCTGCGTCCTCCGCCAGCACGGCACCGTCGAAGGGCCTTTGCGGTCCCAAGGACGCAACGTGGGGATGGCCGTGACCTGAATGCAGAGCTATTTGCTTTGCAGGACCAGGTTGTAAAATTGGTTCATACTCAGGCAGATAAGAAGTAGGTCTTCCTGAAAGTATCCACACCCCTGGTGGGGACTAGGGGTGAGGGGTGGATATACAAGGATTAATCCGTTCTGTAACCAGACCATAACAGGTGTTGCCATGTAGGTCATACAGTCGGATAGTGGTAGCCCTTGAAACTGTCGCAAGTTCAAGTAATCACTCTGGTTTACAATAACAGCCAGGTGTTGGTAAGAAATCCTGAATGGAAGATGGTTTGCATCTGGATTGGCTAACAACCACAATCCAATCAATCAGAATTCTAAAAAAGCTGTAAGGATCAACTATCAGCCTACATGTATTATCACGAGTTTCGCCATGCTGAACATCACTGATCAAAACGAACAGAGTTCTTGTAGGAGAATCACGGCAGTAATGGGATATTTCTGCACTGCAATTCGCTAGTTTGGTGATCGCAGTCGTTTTATCTAAGCCACGGTAAGATAAACTGTTCACCCCCCCAACGAATAATCGATTTACCGCAAACATTTTCAATACACATTCATCAGTAATACCGAATACTAAACCGTGCACCTTGCCACACTTTAGTCTTTTGACCCCGGTGGCATTAAACCACGGGGAAAATGCTAGGGTTGATGGTGACGTGTCACACCAGCATGACCCATGATTGACTTGTTGATCCAAAACAGTCAACCACATAGGATCACGAAGCACAATAGGCGCCAATTGGAAAGTTGAACCTCCGTGCAGTGTAATGTAGTTTGTTCAATTCCATGGGAGGCCAATAGTGCTAAAGGCTCTCGCAACCTTGTTAGAAATAAAAGGCTGTGGTATAAAAAACAAGCAACTCCTTGGAACTGACCC
>JAJSRW010000179.1:0-45197 GCA_022414725.1 Microglena sp. YARC | reverse complement strand
AACACACCAGAAGAGAGGAGATTATAGTGATAGGTCACGGAGCATGAAGGCTCGTAACCAGATCCATCATCGCACAGCTAGTGGCTGAAGAAACCGGCCTCTGCACTCCTCACAGAGTTGTATCCTATTCTACACTGGGGGAGACTCGAAAGGAACTTAGAAACCTGCCACTGCAGGATGCATGGAAATGCATGATGGCAGCTGAAGTTGTTCCCCTAGCTGGGCCTGATAATTAGAGCACAATATATATTTCTGGTGTGTTGGGGCTTTAAGGGCATATTCGTTGGGTCTGCTACTGTACAGTGCAAGGCAGACGGTAATGACACGAATCACAGAAGAACAAGAGACTTGACATGTCTATTCTCTGGTAAGATGTCTTTATATACTCTCTCTGTTCTGCCTTGGATCTCATTTAGCAGCAACGTGCGCATAGCTCCAAAGCATATTGGACATTCGATCTTGCGTCCAGGGGGACTTGATGCACGGAGATAAGAGCTTGGGATGAGAGTGTCTGTGATTTCATTGTAAGTGTGTGGCACTGTCTTTTTCATGCGAGCATTAGTCGCAATCCCGAGTAGCTGTCGAACTGTAATAATACTACGCAAATATCTGAGGTCTGGCTTCTCCATCGGCACTTGCCTGTTATTCGCCATGCATCTGGGGAGGGTTTGATACCTAAATAGGAGGCTTGAGCGCCCGTGGACACTCTCAACGAGCCAAGGTGCCTTTAGCTTGACAGTTCCTTCGTTGTGATACTTTTCCTTGTAGGCACCACAACTGTCACCTCTCGAAATCTTCGCTTCTTTGGAACAGGCGAGTTTGTAGGTGAATCTGAATCGCGAGTTTGAGGTGGCATGCTCGAGAACTTCAAACACAACGGACGCGAACGGCATCAGCTAGCTATTGAGGTGCGGGAATCAAGGTGTCAGGAATCAGCTCCGAGTCGATGATTGAAGCACTACGTCTGACGTGGCGGAAGATTAGCTGTAAGTGGGTCGAAGTTACTAAGTTAGTCCTGGTGATCGAGTACACAAGGTTATTAACGGTCGAAGTATAGTCTTGGTTTGTCGAGCCTACATGGGTAAGGTCGATGGATTTTATTGGATACAGAAGGGGTCTATCTGAGATGGTGATGTCCTGCTATATGCTTTGCTGGGTCAGCGTATGGGGCTAGGCGTTGTGGGTCGGGGTTGAGTTGGGGTCTTTGGGAGTGTAAGGGAGCGCTGGGGGTTTTGTGTTGAATTGGGTTTATGTAGGATTTGGGGGTCGTGCCAGTATGGGGATTGTACAGTTAAATCCATTCGGTATCTCCTATAGGCCGGGTATACAGGCTCCAGGCGATTATTCTGCAAAGCGGGGTTCCAACACTAGCGATCGTATCTTCATAGCGGAAAAATAAAATCCCTGATCCAAACATTCTGTTAATATCGTCTAGTAAACCAGAAGATACTTAATATTATCTTTATGGTACTATAAAATATTCTAATATATCATGTATTGAAACATGTCTAGGTTATAATCATGTATAGTTGAAACTATTCTATTATATCATGTTATCAAACAGTGTATATTCTCCACATTATTTTATTGTATAACATAATTATTATATCATAGTGTATAACATGTTTAGGTTATTGTCAATGTATATAAAATAATCTATCTATATCATGTATATAGTTATTATATAAATTATTTTTTAGATGTATCTTCCGTGGAGGTGCTTGAGTCAGCCCTGAGTGATAGCGGGATGGATTGAGCCCGTGATGCCTCTAGTCGCGCAAAAAACAGAAATTTCTTTGCCTAATACTTGCCATACAACACATTCAGTGTCAAAGCGCCCACTCCAAATAGACTCTGCCGAGAAGATTGTGCTGTCTTTTTGGTCAAGTGTGATGGGCCTGAACGGAGGTCACCGATTGGATTAACAATCTCTAATTCTGCTTATAGGATGGGGTCCCTAAGTCCGATACCGGTTTTAGGTAGGCCACAAAGTGATACGTGAGCCTATAGGACCGGAAATGACAGCCTTACAGAAACTGGTATCGAACTGTTGTAGCTTGAAGACGTCTTTCCTAGAGGTATGTTAATACGGAGAGGTCTTGGAAGGCGTAACATAGGAGTAGGAGTTGAGGTAACCGGCCCCAAACACACTGATGTATTTGACATTGTTCGGCCCGGGTGTCGAAGCATCTAGGTCAGAGTTGCATCAGACTCAATTGAACAATTATGGAGTGATGGGGGCCCTCGCGGTTTGCTCTATCTAATGAACAGATCTGCGGCTTTTGCAGACAACTGTTTCTTTTTTTCGAAATTCCAATTCGAATTGTGATTTATTGAAAATAAATTAAAGAAGAACCTATTTTTTACTTTGTCTTGATAGACATGATCACCCTGTCTGAACTAGTTTTTTATTTCGGGGTAAGGTGAATTGAAACACACCCTATTCCTGGCGCCATGTGGTGGTTGAGCCAACAGGGAGGGTTGAATATCTTGTTAGTGATGTTACAAAGGGTATTTAGTAGATTTCCGGGCCAGGTTGAGCGCACGCTCTCGACTTTGTAAAGAGTGAAGGGCGGTTCGATTGCTTTAGTCCGAGGTACCTTTCTTAAGGAATAGCTCCGCCCACGGGCCTCGTGCTAGTGTGATGCGATCTGGGATTCTGTAGTCACTAATTCATCCGCACATCGTGCCCTGACGTACTCTCCGCACACGGCCTGCCGAACAAGGCTTACTCCGCTACCAGAATGCGGAATGGAACGAAAAGATAGCTGCGGCATAGGTCTTGACACGTCGGCGTACAATATGAGCTGACAGAATTCGATTCCGAGCGTTTGGGCCATGTACAGCTCTGTAGTCAAATTTCTGCTATTGTGACTTTACGAGTGGCGTTTTCCGACTTAGGCCATATGGATTCATTTACTAACATCCATTTATATCTCTTAGTATCATGTATATAAAGTAGTGTATATATATATTATACACTTCATGTATGTGCTATGTAAACAATTCTACTATCCCTCATCCTAGCGCACACTAAAACAT
The DNA here is from genome assembly GCA_022414725.1 of Microglena sp. YARC. NCBI lineage: Eukaryota > Viridiplantae > Chlorophyta > Chlorophyceae > Chlamydomonadales > Chlamydomonadaceae > Microglena > Microglena sp. YARC. The sequence goes on along the minus strand of JAJSRW010000179.1, from coordinate 42,155 downwards.
ATATGATCATTTGTATGATGCATAATAGATCTATTATACATTTTATACAAAACGGGTGGTATGGAATAACCAGAGATCCACCCGTGAGATGGAGCGTCAATGGCATACCAGTCGGGGTCATGAACGGTAGGTGGGGCGTTTGTATATAGTACGTTTTAAATAATGTATATAAACACATTATATTTAATGAGTGTATTCGATATATAATAAAATATTTATATTCTATATTTTATACAAGGTGGTGTGGAATTGAGCCAGAGAATCACAATGAAATGGAGTGTATGGAGAACGCAGTCAGGGCCACGGAAGGTAGGATTGCGCCTTGGTGGTACATATATTGTTTTTATCCTGATCTTATTATGTCATTTATTATATCACTATTATCTTATTCATGTTATCACAAGGTATAGAAAACATTTATATATATAGTGGAGAGTCGTATATCATCGCTCATTCTCACACACTCTCTGTAATGCATAATATTTTTATAGAAAACATCGGTGGTAGTGGAATGAACCAAGAAATCGCCCTGAGGTGAAGGGTATGCGGAAACATGTCCGGCCGGCAGCACTGATGAAGGTAGGAGTCCGCGCTTGTTTTTAAAACTTTTTTGTAATAGTATAGTATAGTATAAGAACTTGTATATAGCGTTAAGATAGTATGAGTGTTGTAAGGTTAATGTCGTCACTGAGGGGAAATAGTATAGTATAGTACAGTACGTATAGTTCAGTATAGTGTAGTATAGTAATAAGTATAGTATAGTTAGTATAAGTATAGTAATGAGTAATGTGCGTTATGGAGTATAGGTAGTAGTAGTATCATTAGAGGTGTAACGAGATATGTATAACGTTAGTTAGTTATGTTAGTTACGTATTTTAGTGATATGTATAGTATAAGTAAGTATAGTATACGTATAGTAAGTATAGTATAGTAAGTATAGTTAGTAAGTATGTATAGTAATAGTATAGTGTAAATTAGTTAGTTAAGCAAGTATAGTATTAGTAAAGTATAGTTATGTATAGTATAAGTAATAGTATCAGGTACAGTATGTATAGTAACAGTAATAGTATGTATAGTATAGTAATAGTGAGCGAGTATAGTATAGTATAGTAGTAGTAGAAGTATATAGTAGGTAGTATAGTATAGTATAGGTAAGTATAGTATAGTACAGTATAGTATAAGTATGTAAGAGTATATTAGCATAGTACAGTTATAGTAGTAGTAAGTAATAGTAAGCATACAAGTAAGTACAGTTATAGTATATACATGTAGTACAGTATAAGTCATGGGTATAACCTCTTGTATATAGTAATGTATTATAGTATAGTACAGTATAGTATAGTATAGTTATAGGTATACGTAATAGTAATAGTAGTAGTAGTAAGTACAGTAGTATAGTACATAGTATAGTATAGTAAGTCAGGTATAGTATAGTAGTAATAAAGTAATAGTAATAGTAACAGTATAGTAATAGTATATAGTACAGTAAGTACAGTACAGTATAGTATAGTATAGGTATAGTTATAGTATAGTTTATAGTATAGTATAGGTACAGTGGCAGTATAGTATAGTAAGTATTAGTAAGTATAGTATAGTACAGTTATAACAGTATAGTTCTTATACGTAGTGTTGGTAGATAGTATGTTTAGTATAGTATACGTACAGTATAGGTATAGTACAGTATAGTATAGTATAGTATAGTACAGTACAGTATAGTATAGTATTAGTATAGTATAGTACAGTATAGTATAGTTAGTATAGTATAGTATAGTATAGTAAGTATAGTATAGTATAGTATAGTACAGTATAGTACAGTATAGTATAGTATAGTACAGTATAGTATAGTACAGTATAGTATAGTATAGTACAGTATAGTATAGTATAGTATAGTATAGTATAGTATAGTATAGTATAGTATAGTATAGTATAGTATAGTATATCATTTGTATGCAGCATATTATATACCTCATTTGTATACAACATATTATATTATATTATATTATATTATATTATATTATATTATATTATATCATACATATTATCTTACCTCATTTGTTAATACAGCATATTATATTCTATCATACATACTATATTACCGCTCATTTGTAAACAACATATTATATTATATTATATCATACATATTAGATTACCTCATTTTTATATATTATTATATCATATCATACATATTATATCATTTAAACACAACGACTCCACCCTGACCCCACCCCGATACTCCTACACACCCCAGGTAACAGTGAACCGTGCTACTCAGCTGAAGTCAACCGATATTGAAGCCCCCCCCCACCCACCCAACACACCACACACCACACACCACCAACCCTACCCATCCCCATGCCTCCCTTGCCCCTACACACCCCAGATAACAGTGAACCGTGCAACTAAACTGAAGTCAACTGATATTGGAAGGCGCCCCCCACCCCCCACCCCACACACACATCCCCACACACACACTACCCCCATCCCCACCCCATCCCTACTCCCGCTGCCTCTACACACCCCAGGTAACAGTGAAGCGTGCCACTAAGCCGAAGTCAACTGATATTGGAGGGCGCAGTGACCCCTGGTGGAGATGACCTGGGGGGCGATGACCCCCCCCGCCCCCCCCCCAACCCCCACACACCACCCCATCCCTACCCCCACCCCAGGAAACAGTGAAGCGTGCCACTATGCTGAATTCAACCGATATTGGAAGGCGCAGCGACCTCCTGGTGGAGATGACCTGGGGGGAGATGACCCCCCCGCCCCCCCCCCCCCCCCCCAATCCCAACCCCAATCCAACCCCAGCCCCCCCACCCCCCCACCCACCACCCCATCCTACCCCACCCCAGGAAACAGTGAAGCGTGCCACTATGCTGAAGTCAACTGATATTGGAAGGCGCAGCGACCTCCTGGTGGAGATGACCTGGGGGAGATGACCCCCCGCCCCCCCCCCCCCCCCCCAATCCCAACCCCAATCCCCAACCCCAGCCCCCCCAACCCATCCCTACCCCCACCCCAGGAAACAGTGAAGCGTGCCACTTTGCTGAAGTCAACCGATATTGGAAGGCGCAGCGACCCCCTGGTGGAGATGACCTGGGGGGAGATGACCCCCCCGCCCCCCCCCCCCCCCCCCAATCCCAACCCAATCCAACCCCAGCCCCCCCAACCCCCACACCCACCACCCACATCCCTACCCACACCCCAGGTAACAGTGAACCGCGCCACTAAGCTGAAGTCAACTGATATTGGAGGGCGCAGTGACCCCCTGGTGGAGATGACCACCGACGGACGCTACATCGCTGAAACCGAGATGATTCCCAAGACCCTGGAACCTGAGTGGAACGAAACATTCTGGCTTGTGGTCCATGTAAGTCTGTCTAGGCGCCTCGCCCCCCCCACCACCCACCCCCACCCCACCCCACCCCACACACACCCTCCACACCCTGTGCCCCCCCCCCCCCACCCCCACCCCCTCCCCACACACACACACACACAAACCAAACCAAACCAACCTGGCTTGTGGACCATGTAAGTCAGTCTAGGCGTGGTGCCCCCCCCCCCCCCCCCCCTCCCACACCCACACACCCCCACACACAGGCACAGACACTGTGCACACATACCCCCACACACACACAACCCAACATATCATGTGGCCCATGTATGCCTATCCGCCCCCCCCCCCCCCCCCACACACACACACACACACACACATACCCCACACACCCAACCCAACCTGGCGTGTGGTTCATGTAAGTCTGTCTAGGCGTGGTGCCCCTCCCACCACCCCACACACACCAACACTCACCACTGACGGGCGCTACATGGCTTGGAGACCAAAATGATCCCAAGACCCTGGGGCCTGTGTGGAACAAAACATTCTGGTCCATGTGAGTCTGTCTAGCGCGCCTCCCCCCCCCCCCCCCCCCCCCCGTGCACAAACATCCCACCCAACCCAACCTGACTTATGGTCCAAAAAGGTTGTCAGAAAAGGTGTAGACATCATGCACGCCCCACCACAAGCACAAGCACAACACAACACAACACAACCTGGCTTGTGGTCCATGTTAGTCTATCTAGCCCCACCACCACCACCACCACCACACACACACACATACCACACACACACACCACAACACCACACACACACACAAACACACACACAACACACACACCCTGTGCTCCCCCTCTCACACACACACACACACAAACCAAGCTGGCTTTTGGTCCATGTCAGTCAGTCTAGGCGTGGTGCACGCCCCCCCCCCCCCCCCCCCCCCCCCCCCACACACACACACACACACCACACACACACACACCCTGTGCACCCACCACCCAACCCAACCCAACCTGGCTTGTGGTCCATGTAAGCCAGTCTAGGTGTGGTGCCCCTCCCCCCCCCCATACACACACAAGATATGAAAATCTGGGTTTCCATGCAGGTACTCGTTCTCTCCCGCTGACCTCATCAAGCTGACGATGTCGAACGGGGTTGGCGGCAAAGAGGCACACACACACACAACCTTCACTTCGAGGCGCACACACATACACCCCACCCACCCCACCCCCTCAACCCCCCTCACACACACACCCTTCACCCCATCCCACCCACCCCCCACCCCCTCAGGAGCCCGCCAGCCAAGAGATGAAAGTCTGGGTTTTATACACCATCTCACAAAATAATTAGACACCTCTCACACCCCACCCCCCCACCCGTACACACCCCACCCCCTCAGGAGCCCGCCAGCCAAGAGGTGAAAGTCTGGGTTTTATACAAAGACATGTTCTGCCCCGCTGACCATTTCCAAATAAAGATGTCGAACGTGGTTGGCAGCAAAGAGGTACACACTAACATCCTTCACTTTGAGGCAAACATACACCCCACCCCCACCCTCACCCCCCTTACAGACACACACACACACCACACACCACCCATCAGGAGCCCGCTAGCCAAGAGATGAAAGTCTGGGTTTCACACAGGGACTCGTTCTCCCCGCCGACCTTATCAAACTAAAGATGTCAAACGTGGTGGCTCAAAACCTAGCCCACTCTCTCACTCACACTCTCTCATCCCCCCCCCCCCCCCCCCCCCCGCCCCTCCACCCACCCACCCACCCTTCACCCCTTAATCACCCGCACCCCACACACACCCCTTCACCACCCACACACCCCACCCCTTCACCCCTCAGGAGCCCGCCAGTCAAGAGATGAAAGTCTTGGTTCCATACAGGGACTCGTTCTCTCCTGCTGACCTTGTCAACTCTCTCTCTCCCCCCCCCCCCCCTTCACACGCACACCCCATCCCTCACACACACACCCTTCACCCCATCCCACCCACCCCCCACCCCCTCAGGAGCCCGCCAGCCAAGAGGTGAAAGTCTGGGTTTCAGACAAAGACATGTTCTCTCCCTCTGACCTCATCAAACTAAAGATGTCGAACGTGGTAGGCAGCAAAGAGGTACACACACACACAACCTTCACTTCGAGGCGCACACACATACACCCCACCCCCTGACCCCCAAGCACACACACACACACTTCACCACCCGCACCCTTCCCCCACCCCCACCCTCAGGAGCCCGCCAGCCAAGAGATGAAAGTCTGGGTTTCAGACAAAGACATGTTCTCTCCCTCTGACCTCATCAAGCTAAAGATGTCGAACGTGGTAGGCAGCAAAGAGCTGGTTGGCCGCTGCATGGTCTCCCTGGCCCCCATCACATCACAGGAGCCTGAAGCTGTGGAGTCCTGGTACCACCTTGGCGACGGCGACTGGTCCAGGCCTGAAGGCTGTGTAAGTTGTTTTTACATTACATTACATTGTCATTGACAGGCCATAGTTGATCCACGACAACATAGTAGACCCAAGCCAAGCTTTTGTTAGGCTTTGTTACTAGCGGTAATTACAACTAGCTAACTAAACCTGAAGCTGTGGAGTCCTGGTACCTCCTTGATCACAGCGATTGGTCCAGGCCTGAAGGCTTTGTTAGTTGTTTTTACATTACGTTTTCATTGACAGGCCAAAGTTGACCCAAGTCTAGTTTTGTGTTGTTGTTAGGCTTTGTGTTGTTGTTAGGCTTTGTGTTGTTGTTAGGCTTTGTGTTGTGAAGCTTTGTTACCGCTTCATCACTAGTGGTACTTTCAACAAGCCCCTACATCTGAAGTTGTGGAGTCCTGGGACCTCTTTGATGACAGCGACTGGTCGAGGCCTGAAGGCTGTGGACGCTGTTTTTACATGATATCATATATTTTCATTGACAGGCCATAGTTGACCCCATACTAGTTTGTGTTGCTAGGCTTTGTTACCAGTTCGTCACTAGTGGTACTTACAAAGAGCCCCTACATCTGAAGCTGTGGAGTCCTGGTACCTCTCCTCGATGATGGCGACTGGTCCAGGCCTGAAGGCTGTGTTAGTTGTTTTTACATTATATTGTCATGGACAGGCCAAAGTTGACCCAGGGCAGGCTTTGTGTTGTTAGGCTTTGTAACCGCTTCATCACTAGTAGTAGTTTAAACTAGCTATCTAAATCTAAAGCTGTTGAGTCCTGGTACCATCTTGGCGACGGCTACTGGTCCAGGCCATCAACATCACCAAGAGCATCAGCATGATCAGCATCATCAACATCAGCATCGTCAACATCAGCATCGTCAACATCATCAACATCACCTCCATTATCAGCATCATCAACATAATCAGCATAATCCATGTCAGCATTTTAACATCACCAGCATCAGCATCGTCAACATCATCAACATCACTACCAGCATCAGCAGCATCAACATCAGTATAATCAACATCATCAACATCATTACCATCACCAGCATCAGCACCATCATCAACACCATCAGCATCATCAGCATAATCCACGTCAGCATTTTAACATCATCAACATCACCACCAGCATCAGCATCGTCAACATCGTCAGCATCATCACCATCACCACCATCACCAGCATCATCAACATCAGCATCGTCAGCATCACCACCATCACCAGCATCATCAACATCAGCATCGTCAGTATCGTCACCATCACCACCATCACCAGCATCATCAACATCACCACCATCACCAGCATCATCCACATCAGCATAATCAACATCATCAACTTCATTACCACCAACACCACCACCAACACCCACCACCACCAACACCCACCCCACCACCAACACCACCACAACCACCACCAACACCAACACCAACACCAACACCCTGCAGGGTAAGGGGATGGGCAGGATCCAACTCACCTGCCTGTACCGCTCCCTGGGAAGCTTCAAATCCGAGGAAGTACAAACCGCAGACAAAGGCATCCTTAGTTACAGGATGATCAAGATCACCAAGCTCGGGCGCACGATGACGATCACGGCCATCCTCAAAGTCAACGATGAGAAGTTTGTTTGCGGACCTGTCACCAACTACCAGGGCGGGGAGCATGTGTTCTATTTTGGCAACACTAAGGATTTCTACGGCGTTCCGTATGACGCGGAGATCAGCCTGCAAGTGTTTCAGCGCAGTCTGGTGGGGGATGACCTCATCGGTGTCATTGAACTGCCCCTCACCGACGTGGCCATGTCTGTTGATTACAACGTGCTGGAAGGTGGGTGGGATAGGGTGGGATGGAGGGAATATGGGGTGGGGTGGAGGGAGTATGGTGGAGTGGGGTGGAGGAAATGGGGCGGGGTGGAGGGAATGGGGTGGGGTGGAGGGACTATGGTGGAGTGGGGTGAGGTATAATTTGGAAGGTGGGGATGACCTCATCGGTGTCATTGTCCTCCCCCTGACCGACATGGCCATGTCTGTTGATCACAACGTGCTGGAAGGTGGGTGGGGTGGGATAGGGTGGAGGGAGTAGGGTGGGGCGGGGTGAAGTGTGATTTGGAAGTTGGGGTAGACATGTTCTTGGGGATGGCCTCATTGGTATCATTGAACTCCCCCTGACCGATGCGGCCATGTCTGTTGATCGCAACGCGCTGGGAAGTGGGAGTGATAGGGTGGGGTGGGGTGGAGGGAATGGGGCGGGGTGGAGGGAGTATGTTGGAGTTGGGTGGGGTATAATTTGAAAGGTGGGGATGACCTCATCGGTGTCATTGTCCTCCCCCTGACCAACGTGGCCATGTCTGTTGATCACAACGTGGAGGAAGGTGGGTGGGGTGGAATAGGGTGGAGGGAGTAGGGTGGAGTGGGGTGAGGTGTGATTTGGAAGCTGGGGTAGACATGGTCTTGGGGATGGCCTCATTGGTATCATTGACCTCCCTCTGACTGACGTGGCTATGTCTGTTGATCGCAACGTGCTGGAAGGTGGGTGGGGTGGGATAGGGTGGGGGGAGTAGGGTGGAGCGGGTTGAGGGGTGATTTGGAAACTGGAGATGACCTCATCGGTGTCATTGCCCTCTCACTGACCGATGTGGCCATGTCTGTTGATCATGTGTTGGAAGGTGGGTGGGGTGGAGGGAATGGGGTGGGGTGGGAGTAGGGTGGAGTGGGGTGAGGTGCGATTTGGAATTTAGGGAGGACATGCTCTTAGGGATGGCCTCATCAGAATCACTGACCTGCCCCAGACCGACGTGGCCATGTCCGTTGATCACTACGTGTTGGAAGGTGGGTGGGGTGGGATAGGGTGGGGGGAGTAGGGTGGAATGAGGTGGTGAGGACATCTTCTTGGGGATTGCCTTGTCAGTATCATCGACCTCCCCCTGGACAATGCGGCCATGTCTGATGATCACAATTTGCTGGGAAGTGGGGGGAAAGGGGTGGGGTGGAGGGAACGGGGTGGGGTGGAGGGAAAGGGGTGGGGATGGAGGGAAAGGGGTGGGGACGGAGGGAAAGGGGTGGGGATGGAGGGAAAGGGGTGGGGATGGAGGGAAAGGGGTGGGGATGGAGGGAAAGGGGTGGGGTTGGAGGGAAAGGGGTGGGGTGGAGGGAAAGGGGTGGGGATGGAGGGAAAGGGGTGGGGTGGAGGGAAAGGGATGGGGATGGAGGGAAAGGGGTGGGGTGGAGGAAAAGGGGTGGGGATGGAGGGAAAGGGGTGGGGTGGAGGGAAAGGGGTGGGGTGGAGGGAAAGGGGTGGGGTGGAGGGAAAGGGGTGGGGATGGAGGGAAAGGGGTGGGGTGGAGGGAAAGGGGTGGGGATGGAAGGAAAGGGGTGGGGTGGGAGGGGAAGGGGTGGGGATGGAGGGAAAGGGGTGGGGTGGAGGGAAAGGGGTGGGGTGGAGGGAAAGGGGTGGGGTGGAGGGAAAGGGATGGGGTGGAGGGAAAGGGGTGGGGTGGAGGGAAAGGGGTGGGGATGGAGGGAAAGGGGTGGGGTGGAGGGAAAGGGGTGGGGATGGAGGGAAAGGGGTGGGGTGGAGGGAATGGGCTGGGGATGGAGGGAAAGGGGTGGGGATGGAGGGGAAGAGGTGGGGATGGAGGGAAATGGGTGGGGTGGAGGTAAAGGGGTGGGGGGAGGGAAAGGGGTCTGGTGGAGGGAATGGGAAGGGGTGGAGGGAATGGGGTGGGGCAAGGAGGTGGCAGTTATGGTGTGGTGGTGTTGGTGGACTGGTTGAATGGTGGTGGTAGTAATGATGGTGGGGTGGTGCGGTCTGTGGTTTGTACTATGTAACCAAACCTGACCCAAACCTAAACCAAACCTATACCAAACCTAAACCAAATGGACCTAAACCAAGTCCCCCTCGTCTCTGGCGAGCTTCGGGCACATTTGGAGTCCAGTAGGGCACTAGAGGTAGGTAAATGTAGTCATGAAAATAATTGTGTTACCAAACTAAACCTGAATCCCACACCCAGCGAGCGAAAAGAGGTGGGATTTTTTTACCACCAACCACAACCAACCCCCACCTGCCACCACCAATAACCACAACCCACCACAACCACACACGCACACCAAACTAAACCTGAATCCCACACCCAGCGAGCAAAAAATAAGAATCAACCCACACCCGCCACCACCAATAACACCCACCACCCACCACCACACACACACCAAACTAAACCCAAATCCCACACGCCTTGTGCAGAGGGAAAAGAGGCTTCCTTGACCACAAACCACAACAGACCCACACCACCAACCACCACCACCACACACACACACAACTAAACCTGAATCCCACGCCCCTTGCACATAAAGAAAAGAGGCTTCTTTGACCACCAACCACAACCAACCCACACACACCACCACACACACACACCATCAAACTAAACCTGAATCCCATGCCACTTGCACAGAGCGAAATGATGCGGGTTTCTTTGACCGGGCTGTGAAGCTGGAGGAGGCTGATGGTGGCGTTGTACACATGCAGTTGCGGTACATGCCGTACTTTTGACCTCTTAGACTGAGCTGTGAATCTGGAGAAAGCTGATGGTGGCGTTGTACACATGCAGTTGCAGTACATGCCGTACTTCTAACCTCTTCAGCCAAACTTTGGATTTGGAAGAGGCTTGGGCTGGTTCCACCCTTTCTGTTTTTTGCTACGCTAGGCAGCTTCTAGGCAGCTCCCTACCCTGTCCTTTGGCCAAATCGGAGAAATACTTTCACAACTTGACCTTTCCCTAACGTTCCCTGAATGCTTTGCCTAATCTGATAATGGATTTTGATCTTGGGGTTCAGTTCATCAATGCTCCTTATTTTTAGCCCTTCCTATCACTGTTGGGCAAGTCCCTTCAGCCTATTGGGCCTGCCCCTGGACTGTAACATACATACAGGACATGTGTCACCTGTCGACATGTGTGTGTGTGAATGTATCAGTAAGTGTGTGTGTGAGTGAGTGTGTGAGTGAGTGTGTGTGTGTGAATGTGTGTGTGTGTGTCCATTTGCCTAGGTGTGTGTTTTGGTTTAGTTTGTTTTTATTACATTGTCTATCAGCCTTCAGGCTGTTCACTGTTTGTGTGCAGAATTGACATGCACTTGAACTTGGTTACATAGCTCCAGCCAGCAATTTGGCTGCTCGCCGTCTTCGGCAGTAGAACAAATTATTAGCAGAGTTAACATGGGTGGTATAAACATTATCGCATCACACTCTTGAGCAGAGAATACAAGCACATAGGTGTGTGTGTGTGGTAGTGGCAGTGTGTGTGTGTGTGCTGCATTAAAGGTGCTGGGGCCTGGATCCACAACAAGTTCACTGCTTCTGCTGCCAGCTCCTCATTGTGTGTGTGTGTGTGTGCTACAGTATAGTTGCTGGGGCCTGGATCCACAACAAGTTCACTGCTTCCGCCACCAGCTCCTCACTGTGTGTGTGTGTGTGTGTGGGGGGGGGGGGGGGGGGGGGGGGGGGGGGGGGTCTACAGTGCAGGTGCTGTTCTTCTTCTTCTCCCTGCAGTCCTGCGCCTACTCTTTTGTAGGATTGGTGACGCCATTCGAACTGAATCCTCGGTGTCGCTGGTTTGTGTCTGGAGACCCACCTCCTGGGGTGAAATACCTACGACGACTAAAAAAAGGTCCAGGCGTAGCCATGCCACCACATATTTGAAGGTAATTACCAAATATTCATGTATATATGTATTGGACTTGAACTTGGTTACATAACTCCAGCGAGCAATTTGGCTGCTCATTGTCTTCGGCAACAGAAACGTTTTGAAGGTGAATAACATATATTCACATATTTCATTGCGTATGCTCTTTTTGTTTAGTGCTTCCCAATACGGTTGGGCAAGTCCCTTTCGCATATTTGGCCAACCCCTGGACTGTTACATATACACATTATATCAAATATGCTGGTATGCAATACGGAATGTCGTATTACATAACATTACTCTTTTGTAGTATTGGTAACGCCATTCGAACTGAATCCTCGGTGCCGCTGGTTTGTGTAGGGAGACCCACTTTCTGGGATGTAATACCTTTCACAACTAAAACAAAAAACATTACATGGTCATCAACTGGCATTTTTTGTCCAAGAAAGAAAAAAATACAAGCCCGCTCCACAGCATCCGGGACGAGTCTTCCAACAAATGATCAGAACAATGAAGGCAATATTGCAGCAAGCAAGCATAATTGTCAGCACTTCTTCCATATTATATTCTTTGTATTTCTTTGTATGAAGCTGCTCCATTGTTCAGTTGGTCTGATGGGTCTGGGTAACTTGAACTTGAACTTGGTCCTAGGTAACTTGAACTTGCACTTGGACTGATGGGTCTGGTAAACTGACTACTAGTTATCTCGGTCTGATTGTTCTGGAAAACTGACAACTAGTTCACTTGGTCTGATGGGTCTGGGTAATTTAAACTTAATCTTCGTCTGATGGTTCTAGGAAACTTGAACTAAAACTTGGTATTGTGGTTCTGGTAAACTTGAACTTGAACTCAGTCTAGTGGTTAAGGTAAACTGACAACATAAACTTGGTGTGGTGTTTCTGGGAAATTTGACCTTGAACTCGGTCTGTTGGTCATGGGAAACTGACCACTTGAACATGGTATGGTGGTTCTCGTCAACTGACGACTAGATCACTCAGTCTGTTGGTTCTGGTAAGCTGAATACTAGAACTTGGTTACATAGCTTCAGCCAGAAATTTGGCCGCTCGCTCTCTTCGGCAGTACAAAAAACAAATACCAGGAAAAAATGTAAACGCGATTAAATCATTATTGTTCTCATTTTATAATTTCTTTCTTTTTTATCATTTTTAAAATTGTGTTTTATAATTCTGAATTATAAATAAATACCGATAAATAGAAACAACTACGGTAGTCATGCTTACAAAACTTCTTGATCCGATCTATTCATACAGTCATAGATGAACAGAGGAAGCGTCGCTCGACCAGGGTACTTCAAATGGCCAAATTGGCCAGCGCTGTAGCGCACTTGAAAACAAAAAAACTGCGCTTTGTACTGCAAAAAGCGCAAAAATTGCTTGCAGCGCCCGCAGGGAGTTAAAAAAAACTGCGCTTAAAGCGCAGAGGGGGTCAAAAAGTCAGCGCTGAAAAGCGCCACAGCGCGCGCTTTGAATTACCCTGCGCTCGACCTTTCACTTCTGGATTGCACATCAGGTAATGTAGAGTAATGCGTTTCATTACATTACATGTTAAAGTCTACTTGACACCGCGAGGGTGTATGAGACTCTGTGCTTTAAACAAAAAGAAAAAGCACCCACAAAGCAAAAAAAACTATTGCATCAGGGGTTATTTTACTCTCAGATTGGGCAATCGGGTTCTGATACTTATTCTAGAATTCAGCATGGCCTCATCAGTACATTCAAAGACCAAATTTGTTTTTACTGCCGAAGACGGCGAGCAGCCAAATTGCTGTCTGAAGCTATGTAACCAAGTTCAAGTTCAAGTATGCTGTCTGAAGCTATGTAACCAAGTTCAAGTTCAAGTTCATTCAAAGACCACTTAGTGATCATCTTAGACTGTTCGAGAATCACACAGGTGACACAGTCGATGCCTGCAAGAAACAATTGGACGTTCCCATCAATCAATTTCCATCTTTAGGTAGTGGGAGGAAGGCCTAAATCGAGACATATTACGCATGGCCTAATGAGGTAGGTCTCTGATGAGATAATTTTAGGGGGTGGGGGGAGGGGGGGCCAGCCTGGTGTAAGGTTCAGGGGACTAGCCCGTTTGCTTGCACTGGGGCCAACCACCAATAGGGGTGGTGTGTGTCCTGGACAATTTTTAAAACAGTATAGCCTGCTTAGTATGGCCCCGGTTTCCGTGGGTATTGCATGGGGGGACTTGGAATTCGAAGACGGTGAGCAGCCCGAAGTTGGCTGAAAATCTATGTAACAATCCAATCCAATAGGGGTGGTGGGTGGTGGTGAGAAGGTAGTGAGGGGGGGGCGGGGGGGGGGGGGGGGGGGGGGGGGGGGGGGGGGGGGGCTGCCAGCCTGACTTATATTTAAGGTGTTCCCGCCTTCATCCGCTCCATAAATTCTTGGTTGATCGAGTAGCATTCCTCGTTCTCCGCTCCATCCATGAGAGCAACTTCAATCCCGGCCTTCTCTAGAGTCTTGATCCCCTCGGAATCAACAAGAGGGTTGGGATCCACAACACCGACCACCACCTGGTATTGGGGAGGACGGGTGTGGGTGGGTGGGTGGGTGTGGGTGCAGGTGTGTGTGTGGGGTGTGTAGGTGGGGTGTGTGGGTGGTGGTGGGGGGGGAGGTGCATGTGTGAGTGTCTGGGGGGGGGGATGGGGAGGTGTGTGTGGGGGGTGGTGGGGGTGGGGGGGGTATGGTGTGTGTGGGTGTCTTGATCTCTCGGAGTCAACTAGAGGGTTGGGGTCCACAACACCGACCACCACCTGGTATTGGGGAGGAGGGGTGTGGGTGGGTGGGTGGGTGTGGGTGCAGGTGTGTGCGTCAGGGGTGTGGGTGGGTGTGGGGAGGTGGGTGAGTGTGGGGTGGGTGGGTGGGGGGAGGTGGGTGTTGGGGGGGGGAGGAGGTGGGGGGAATTGAATGTGTGTGCGTTTGGGGGGGATGTGTGTGTGTGTGAGTGTGTGTGTGTGTGTGTGTGTGAGGGGGGGGGGGGGGGGGGGGGGCAGGGTGAGTACATGAGCGTGTGAAAGAGAGAACATGAGATGGTTGAGTAATTGGGGGCCACCACCACCAGGTATTTGGGTGTGTGCGTGGGCAGGCAGGGTGAGTACATGAGTGTGTGCAAGAGAGAACATGCATTAGTTGGTTGGGCACTTAGGGACCACAGCAGCACCAGCACCACTTCCACAAGAAGCAACAGCAACACCAGCACCACCACTGCAACATGCAAACAACACTGCAACATCGCACTTTCAAATTGCGCTCAAAGTGAAATGAGAATCGCAAAATTAATGCATCACTGTAGCACGAATGTAAGTTCAATACGTAATTAATACAATTAATACAAGTAATACAATGCATGTAAAATGTAGCACGAACGTAAGTACATACAATTAATACAATTAATGTAAAATGAACGCATCACTGCTGTAGTCTTGAATACGATACATGTAAAATGAATGCATCCCTGTATCACCAACGCAGGGCCTCCGTCGGTTAACTGATTGTTTAGGGGTCAGTTCATCAGTCCCCCCCCCCCCCCCCCCCCCCGCCCTCCTGGTATCATAGTTGGGCAAGACCCTTTAGCCTATTTGGTTACCCCCGGACTGCAACAACATAAACATACACAGGGTCCACAACACCGACCACCGGCGGGTATTATGGTGCGCATCAACCAGAGCCCTGCTACATGGAACTCTGCGTCAATAGTAGTTGCAAGGGTGAAGCATGCCGTCTCACCCTTTGCTGCAAAGTAATGACTAAGTAGCTAACACATAGACATGGACACAGTTCCCATATGTCCTGCTCCCACCCACACCCACCCACCACCCACACCAACACACACACACACACGCACAAAACAACACACACACAAACACACACACAAACACTTACACCCACCCACCCACCCACACCAACACACACACACGCACACAAACCAACACACACACACACACAAACACATACACCCACCCACCCACCCACCCACCCACCCACCCACCACCACACACACACGCACACAAACCAGCACACACACACACAAACACACACAAACACTTACACCCACCCACCCACACCCACAAGCACACACACACACATTAGCAACACCAGCATCAACCAGCGCCCTGCTCCATAAATAGGTGGGCCCATAGTGGTTGCAAGGTCGAAGAATAGTCCATAGAAGTTGCAAGGGTGAAGAATGCGGTCACACCCTTAGTTACAAAGTTATTAATTAGCAGCTAACAAATAGACATGGGCACTGTGCCACATGTCCTGCTCCCCCCCCCCCCCCCTTCCCCACATACACACATACACCCACACACAAGCTCACCCAAACCAACACACACAAGCACATACACTCACCCTAGCAACACAAGCATTAACCAGTGCCCTGCTGCATGGAGCTTTGCATCCATAGTAGTTGCAAGGGTGAAGAATGCCGTCACACCCTTTGCTTCGAAGGTATCAATAAGTAGCTAAAACAAATAGGCATGGGCACTGTGCCCACATGTCCAGCTCCCAAACCCACCCACACCCACAGACACACACACCAACACACACATACACAGACAAGCACACCACTCACCCTAGCAACACACATACACACACAAGCACCCCCCCCACCACCCACCCACCACACCCACCCACACAACACACACAAGCACACCCACACCCACACCCACAAGCACACCACTAACCCTAGCAACACCAGCATCAACCAGTGCCAGTGCTACATAGAGCTGTGTGTCCATAGTAGTTGCAAGGGTGAAGAATGCCGTCACACCCTTTGCTACTAAGGTATCAATAAGTAGCTAAACAAATAGCCATGGTAACTGTGCCCACATGTCCAGCTACCACCCACCCACCCACACTAACACCCACCCACATACACCAACACCCACCCACACCAACACACACACACAAGCACACCACTAACCCTAGCAACACCAGCAACAACCAGTGCCCTGCTACATAGAGCTGTGTGTCCATAGTGGTTGCAAGGGTGGAGAATGCAGTCACACCCTTTACTACAAAGGCATCAATAAGTAGCTAAAACAATTAGACAGGGACACTGTGCCTATATGTCCAGCTCCCACCCTCACGACCACCCACCCACCCACACCAACTCACACACACATACGCAGACAAGCACACTACTCCAGCGCACCCACCCACCCACCCACACCAACACTCACACACGCCAACACACACACATAAGCACACCACTGACCCTAGCAACACCAGCATCAACCATCGCCCTGCTGCATGTATATGTGCGATTATAGTAGTTCAAGGTTAAAGAAAGTGGCTGCACCCTTTCCTACATAGTTATCAATTAGTACTAGTAGTTAAACTAAAACAAATAGGCACTGTGCCCACATGTCCCACCCACCCACCAACACACACACACACACACGTACACACACATCACACCACCACCCTTGCAACACCAGCATCAACCAGTGCCTTGCTGCATGGAGGGGTGCGCCCATAGTGGTTGCAAGGCTCGAGGGTAACAAAAGCCGTCGCACCCTTCGCTGCGTTGCCTGCTCGGGGTTGAAGGGAGGGTGGGATGAGAGGGAGGGAGGGGGGAATGGGAGGGATGGGAGGGAGGGGAAGGATGGGTGGGAGGGTGGGAGGAAGGATGGGTGGGAGGGTGGGAGGGAGGGAGGGAGGGAGGTAGTCAGGGAGGGAGGGAGGGAGGGAGGGAGGGAGGGGAAGGATGGTTGGGAGGGATGGGAGGGAGGGGAAGGATGGGTGGGAGGGAGGGAGGGAGGGAGGGAGGGGGGAGGGGAAGGATGGGTGGGAGGGATGGGAGGGAGGGGGAAGGATGGGTGGGAGGGAGGGAGGGAGGGAGGGGGGGGGGGGGGGGGGGGGGGAATGGGAGAGAGGGGGGGAATGGGAGAGAGGGGGGAATGGGAGGAGGGAGGGAGGCGGGGGAGGGGTGGGAGGGGTGGGAGATAGGTGGGGATGGGTGGAGAGGGGGAGGGATGGGAGGGGAGGGAGAAGAGCGAGGAAAGGGAGGGTAGGAAGGGGAGGGAGGGAGGGAGGGGGGGGGGGGGGGGGGGGGGGGAGGGGGGGAGGGAGAGGGGAGGGAGGGGAGGGGAGGGGAGGGAGGGGAGGGAGGGGAGGGAGGGAGGAGGAGGGGAGGGAGGGGAGAGGAGGAGGAGGAGGGAGGGAGGAGGAGGAGGGAGGAGGGAGGAGGGAGGGGGAGGAGGGAGGGAGGGAGGAGGGAGGGAGGGAGGGAGGGAGGGGAGGGGAGGGAGGGGGGGGGGAGGGGAGGGGAGGGGGGGAGGGAGGGGAGGGAGAGTGAAGGAGGGAGAGGGAAGGAGGAGGGAGGGAGGGAGGGGTGGGTGGGTGGGTGGGAAGGATGAGATGGGCTACCACCAATATCGTACAATATGACACAATATATCTGAAGGTAATTGAAAACGAATCGTAATATTGACCCCTAACATGGTGAATTTCCCATTACGGGAGGGTCCCCTGAACACCACGCCACTCAAGGTTTTTTGTTTTTACAGCCCTAGATATGACCCTGCACATTCTGTTGTTAGTCATCGGCACCCTTTTCTGCACCCTTAAGGCACCCTTCCCAGCCGAAATGCAAGCCTATATGCCTACATGCCTATATGCCTATATGCCTATATGCCAAATAAAAGGGTGCCACAGACCCCAAAATATTGCATTAGCCTTGAGACATGACACAGCACATCCAGGGAGGGCGTTGTCACCCTTTTCTGCACCCACACGGCACCCTTACCAGCCAGAATGCATGCCTATATGCCAAATAGAAGGGTGCCATAGACCCCCAAACATTGCATTAGCTTTAAGATATGACACCGCACATTCAGGGGCTCATCGGCACCCTTTCCCGAACCCTTACGGCACCCTTCCCAGCCGAAATGCATGCCTACATGCCTATACGCCTATATGCCAAATAAAAGGTTGCCACAGACCCCCAAATATTGCATTAGCCTTGAGACATGACATAGCACATCCAGGGAGGGCGTTGTCACCCTTTTCTGCACCCATACGGCACCCTTACCAGCCAGAATGAATATCTATACGCCAGATAAAAGGGTGCCACAGACCCCCGAATATTGCATTAGCTTTGAGATGTGACACTGCACATTCAGGGGGCCATCGGCACCTTTTTTGCACCCTTACCGCACCCTTACCAGCCAGCATGCATGCCTACATGCCTACATGCCTACATGCCAAATAAAAGGGTGCCACAGACCCCCGAATATTGCATTAGCTTTAAGATATGACACCGCACATTCAGGGGGCCATCGGCACCCTTTCCGGAACCCTTACGGCACCCTTCCCAGCTTAAATGCATGCCTACATGCCTATATGCCAAATAGAAGGGTGCCATAGACCCCCCAAATATTGCATTAGCTTTGAGATATGACACCGCACATTCAAGGGCTCATCGGCACCCTTTCCTGAACCCTGTCTTCCCAGCCAGAATGCATGCCTATTTGCTAAATAAAAGGAGCCATAGACCCCCAAATATTGCATTAGCTTTGAGATATGACACCGCACATTCAGGGGCTCATCGGCACCCTTTCCTGAACCCTGTCTTCCCAGCCATAATGCATGCCTATTTGCTAAATAAAAGGAGCCATAGACCCCCAAATATTGCATTAGCCTTGAGATATGACACTGCACATTCAGGGGCTCATCGGCATCCTTATCTGCACTCTTACAGTACCCTTCCCCGCCACAATGCATGCCTATAAGCCTACAAGCCAAATAAAAGGGTGCCATAGACTCCCCAAAATAGCAGTGAGTAATAGCCAGACATGAGATGGGCTGCTAGGAATAAGAAAACACATGTTTTTAATACAGCAAATCGGTTGTATTGATCAAAGGGTGCCATAGACCCCCATAGTAGGCAGTGACTAATAGCCAGGCATGAGATGGGCTGGTAGGATTAAGAAACCATTTTTTTAATACAATACAACGGATTTATTAATAAAAGGGTGCTTTAGACCCCCAAAGTTAGCAGTGGTTAATAGCCAGGCATGAGATAGGCTATGAGGATTAAGAAAAGCATTTTTAAAACAATATAACGGTTTTATTAATAAAATGGTGTATAGACCCCCAAAGTTAGCAGTGAGCAATAGTCAGACATAAGATAGGCTACGAGGATTAAGAAGAGCATTTTTTTATACAAGACATTTTTTTTTTTTTATAAAAGGGTGCCATAGACTCCAAAAATTAGCAGTGAGTAATAGTTAGACATGAGATGGACTGCTAGGATTAAAAAAAACGTTTTTTAATACAAACAATGAAATATCTTGGATAACTGAGATCAAATTGAGTCATGTACAGTACAGTACAGTACAGTGCAGTGCAGTGCAGTGCAGTGCAGTACACAGGAGTAAAATAAATACATTTGGACCTGTCATCTCGAGAGTGTTCGCGACGGAGCGACAGGTGGCAACGGAAGCGAATTAGTTACGAGACCTACCTGCAGGCTTGTTTTTTTTGTGCAAGTGTACATGTGTCGAGAAAGGCTGTTATTATTAATGAAACCGTTTTTTTTAATACAAACAATGAAATATCTCATAACAGTTAACTCAGATATCTGAGATAACTGAGATGAAGTACAGTACAGTACAGTAAAATGAAATGTTGCCTCCCTGCAGCCCTCAGGGCGTAAACTCTAAAAATTGGTGGAGAGTGTTTGCGACGGAGCGACAGGTGGCAACGGAAGCGAGTCAGTTACGAGAAACGCTGGCTGACGTGTCAGGCTTCGTCTCGGTCAGACGGTCGGTCGGTCGGACGGACAAATGGGTAACCCTGGGGGCTCCCGCCCCCTCGAAGAGGGAGCTGTGCCAAAAAAATGTTGCCTACCTGCAGCCCGAAGAGCATGAACCTCAGTATGAGGCATGCCCGCCTTGGGATGAGGAAGAGTTTACACATAAGCAAGGGACCCCTTTGGTGTGTGTGTGGAGATGGGGAGGGGGGGGGGGGGGGGGGACGAGTAGGTTGTGGCCGGTGGGCGGTGGGGTAGGTACAGTACAATGAAATGTTGCCTACCTGCAGCCTGAAGAGCGTAAACTTCAGCATGAGGCATGCCCGCCTTGGGATGATAGCCTTCACCCACAACTTGACCATCCTTCACTACAACACATCCCACAGCGGGGTTTGGGTACGTCTGGCCTAAGCCCTGCTTTGCAAGCTCTAGTGCTTGGCGCATGTACTGCCGGTCTGAGTCAGAAATGGCTGCGGTACAAAGAACATACGATTCTTGATCTTGAGGGATTGGAAGGGCAGAGAGAGAGAGAGAGAGAGAGAGAGAGAGAGAGAGAGAGAGAGAGAGAGAGATTCACTAAGACGTACACAGTTCATACGAATCGTCAGGGAACCAACACAATGAAATAAAGGGGGCAACCAATTAACCAACCAACCAACACAGTGAGATAAAGGGGCCAACCAACCAACAAACCAAAGAACCAACACAGAGAGATAAAGGCCCCCTGGCCCGGACGTGTCGCACAAAAAATACTCCCATACACACACACACATACACACAACATAAAACAGTGCCTGCACCTTGTGACTGAGAGAAGGCAACTCACACACACATATACACACACAAACACATATGCACACACACACAAATTCACACACACACAAACTGTATCTCACACACACACAAAAACACACATACACACAAACACTAACACATATACATATACACACAATCACATATACACACACAGTAACACATATACACACACTAACACATATACACACACTATCACATATGCACACACACAAACGCACATACAAACAAACTCTCTCTCACACACACACACGCAAACTCAAACACACACATACACACACTGTGTCTGTGCCTGCGTCTGTGTCTGTGTATTCGTCTGTGTTTCCGACTGGGTCTGTCTGTGTGCTCAGAGTTCGGGAATGGAATGAGGATTTGTGTGGTGTGAACAGACCTACATGGCAACACTCACAAATTCCTCACTTCGACGCGTATTTCAACTATGTTTTATTTTTATTTCATTTTTGTTTTATTTTTATTTTTAATTTAATTGTATTTATTTTACTTTATTTTTATTTGTGTGGGGTGGACAGACCTACATGACAACACTCACAACGTTACCTCACTAGGGTGCGTATTTAAACTCTACGCACCCATGTTATTTCATTCTGTACCCAAGTGTGTGTTTTGTGGTGTGGGGTGTTATGTGGTCTGTGTGTTGTGTTTTGTTGTGTGGTGTTGTGTGTGTGTGTGTTTGTGTGTGTTTGTGTGTGTGTGTGTGTGTGTGTTTGGTGTGTGTGTTTGTGTGGTGCAATTGCATTCTGTACCCGAGTGTGTGTGTGTTGTGTGTGTGTTGTGTGTGTGTTGTGTTGTGTTGTGCTGTGTTGTATTGTGTTGTGTTGTATTGTGTTATGTGTTGTGTGTGCGTGTGTGTGTGTTTGTGTGTGTGTGTGTGTGTGTATGTGTGTGTGTATGTGTGTGTGTGTGTGTGTGTGTGTGTGTGTGCGTATGTGTGTGTGTGTGTGTGTGTGTGTGTGTGTGTGTGTGTGTGTGTGTGTGTGTATGTGTGTATGTGTGTGTGTGTGTGTGTGTGTGTGTGTGTGTGTGTGTGTATGTATGTGTGTGTGTATGTGTGTGTGTGTGTGTGTGTGTGTGTGTGTGTGTGTGTGGTGCGATTGCATTTTGTACCCAAGTGTGTGGTGTTGTAGCATTTGTTCTACCCATGCGAATGCATTCTTTACCCATGTGTGTTGTTGTAACGTTTGTACTACCCATGTTAACTCTGTCTGCAAACGCTGAGCAGCCTGAGGGCTGATTCTTCATGTAACCAAACCAAACCAAACCAAACCTAACCTTACCTAACCTTACCTAACCTAACCTAACCTAACCAATGATCACAACAGTCTCACCTCTAGGCAGCACAGCTGGGCGCCTGGACGCTGAAATCCGGGACCTCAGAGGTCCACACGCGTTCACTCTGGAATTGACACACGTCTGCATGGTTGTACGGGTATCTTCTGTAGCCCCTCTGATGTAATTTCCGTCGCCTGTAGATAAGCACTCGTCACGAAAGGCAAACCTAGTCGATGCAACGCGATGCGTCGGTATGAGCCAAGACTGTACAGGTGATAGGATGAAGGAGCGTCAGAGATGGGCCCAATCCGTTGTCTATAGGGAGAAGACAACCGCCGGTCTCGAACGATTACCAACCAACTCCACGTAGGTTCCCACCCTGGTTGTTGGTCTGATCGGGAGTTACTAACCAGACACATCAGTCGGTTGATCCACTTCGGTTCGTATTCCCGTTCCCACCCCTCACCTGGTCCCCGGCCTGGTTCCCACACAAACCACGCAAATGACAACCGAACCTCGATCGACTCCGCCTAAGTGAGGCGCGCATGAAGCCACGCCTCCTGACGTCGTCTTTAATTGTTGTCAAAGCGAGCTGTTCACCACAAGCCGAACATTTGCGTATAGGTCAGTATCTAGACACCAGCATCTGTAGATCAGCATATAGATAGATCAGCATGTATATCTCCCCATATATAGATCATCATATAGATATCTAGATATCAGAATCTAGACATGGATCTTCGGAGAATCGGAGATTGACTGAAATGATTTCGTAAAAGAAGTCACAACTCCTGAATGTTACAAGATGTTTCCATCCTCTGAATGAATCAGCTTTCATTAACATTATCTTGTATCCATATTAGAGTTATTGACAACTTACTTATGCTCAATTCCTAATAAGTAATAAAAAAATATCCTCTAAGTAAGTATGTTACAGTCCAGGGGTAGGCCAAATAGGCTAATGGGACTTGCCCAACCGTGACATGAAGGGCAAGTCCCACTACCCTAATTGGCCTACCCCTGGACTTTAACATACATCGATGAACTGAACCCAAACAATAGTTTTACCGACGGTGGCCCTGAGTTCGTGCTACATTGATATGTTAAAGAGAAAAAGGACTTGCCACCACTAGACACATTTCCTCGTCTACTAATCTCCTACCATCAACCACAGTATCACAGCACGTACAAATTATATTAGAGCGGGATATGCCCCAAACCCCTTGGTTGGCATCAGGGTACTTCCAATGACCAAATTGGCCAGCGCTTTAGCGCACTTGAAAAAGATAAACCTGCGCTCTGTATTGCAAACATGCTTGCTGCGCCCACAGGGAGTTGCAAAAACTGAGGGTAACGCGCAGTGGGGCTCAAATAGGCAGCGCGCCAGAGTGCAAAAGCGCGCGCTTGGAAGTACCCTGGTTGGCATATGAGGAGTTACTATATATTCCATAAACATGTCTCATCCAAGTTGCCTATAGGTAATCTATTTACCGGTTATATTAATTCCTTGGTGATCATTTAATGTTATGGTACGACATATACGTACCATAGTGACCTTGTGTGCGACAGGCCCGGTCAGGTCTGCGACCCTGGACCGCCAGCCAGCAAGTGGCTGATACTGTCAGCCAGCTATGGCTCTTACATAGTAGCACCGGTGGGCCCTACGGCCGCCTGCTCTGTTGTCTACTGTAGGATGTCAAGCTTGCCTTGCCTCCATCTTATCACATGTAATTGAAATTGAAATTGTTACATCCGTGTAATACAGTTACTCACAGGACGTGAAGTTAAGGACACCATAGCGTAAGCCGGAGTTAGCTATAGACAATCACATGTAACCATACTGTGTAGCATTTACCGTGTCCCTGCCCCATCGTCTAATAGAAGCAAGTACAACAAAATTGAACCTTCGGGGATTTAACTAATACAGTTGCGAATAGGATGTTCAGCTTTTTAGTTTCAGCCTTTATCAGCAGCTTCTAGGCAGATCCCTGATCCAGCCACAGCTGATTGCGTCAGCTTCAAGTCGCACTAGGTTGCACCAGGATAGGCTGAATAGGCAGTCAAGGGAGCTGCCTAGAAGCTGTTGCCCGTAGAAAAACATTGATATGATATATGTTGCAGTCCAGCGGGCGAATGAACTGGAAACCTTTTGGGGAAATGCTTCCCCCAAATGTATACATTGATCTAACCATTCCTATGTGCATCAGGGTACTTCCATTGACCAAATTGGACAGCGCTTTAGCGCACTTGAAAGAAACAAAACTGCGCTTAAGATTGCAAAAAGCGCAAAAATTGCTTGCTGCGCCCTCAGGGGGTTGCAAAAAACTGTGCAAAGCAGTGGGGCTCAAAAAGGCAGCGCGCCAGCGCGCGCTTGGAAGTACCCTGATGTGCATATGAATGCATTGTCTTTCTTTTGAATTTTGAATTTGAATCGTCGCATAGTTCTTCAACCAACTCTGGGCTGCTCACCGTCTGTAATTCCAAGTCCCCCCGTGCTATATACGGAAACCAGGGAGCCTACTAATTGGATTGGAATACAAAATGTCAGGGAAATCGTGCAGCCAGATACTGAAATTTTCTACACTATTTTGAGGAGTGTTATGGTGAATCTGGCTGCAACATGCTGAACATTTGGGGGAATGTTATGGTGAATCTGGCTACAACACGATTATTGTGTTTAAAGATGCATCGAATCTGCTCAGGCAAGCCCTAGACCCGTGTATATCGGAGCGACAGGTGGTACCGGAATCGAGTGCAGGGGATTAAAGCCAGGGATAACGACAGGGCCAGGGTTTCTTGCGGTCAAACAAACGGACAGAGGGGTGACTCTGCCAGCTCCTACCCCCCAGGCGGGGGGTGGGGGGCTCCGCTAAAACCCTGGTAGGGAGACAATGAATCGGAGAGCTCAGCACGGCGGAGCATCTTCCGCATCTATTGTACTGGTTACGGTTGTCCTCACAGCTTCAACAGTAGGCCTATTTCCTTATGTTGAATCCACATAGTTGATAATAATCTCACAATTAAATCATCATCCCAGATGGGATGATGCTTTAATTATATTGTAGAATTAAATGATCACTGTAGCACGAACTCAGGGCCCTCGTCGGTATAACGATTGTTTGGGGTTCAGTTCATCAGTGCCTTTTCTTTTTTAGCCCTTCATATCACGGTTGGGCAGGTCCCTTAAGCCTATTTGGCCTACCCCTAGACTGTAACATACATACATAGTTGGTGCCCTGGTTTCCTTGGGATCGCACTGAGGGACTTGGTATTGGAAGACAGTGGGCAGCCCAGAGAAGGCTGAAAAAACATGAAACAATCCAATTGCATACGTTGGGCTACATGCAGCAGCTTGTAAGCATCAACATGATCAAGGGTGAGGGGGGAGCAGTCGAAAAGGTGCTCGCCTAATCGATCAAGTGGACAGGCTAATAACTTCCATCGCTTGAATTTCAAATTTCCATGTCGGATTGAGCCCTAAGGGAAACCAACCGAGGGGGTTACAGAGGGAGGAAAGAGCTTCCATCTTCCTCTTCCTTGAAGGGCAGGTGTTGGAAGGTCAAGGGAGATGAAGATCCAACTGTTCAGAAGGTGCTGGGACCGAGTCACCATGCACAACTTCAATAGTAGGCCTCTTTGCTTACGTTGGGATACATGCACCAGCTTGTAGACATCTATATGATCCAGCCACTGGCATCAGACCAAGGATCCCAGAAAAGCTTAAAAGATGGTGATGTCAGCTACTAAGCTTGCACATGCCCTAGGGTAACTACGGTTTGGCTGAATAGCCAGCCACAAGCACACAGCCTGGCTGCTGCTACCCGTAGCCCAAACCAAAATCAGTGTTGCAACATCATCAGCATAAGCAAGCTGGAGAGCTGATAGTGCTGGCTTCCATTTGCACAGTTTGTTTAAGGTTGGGCTGAATAGCAAGCCAGGAGCAGTGCCTAGAACATGCTAGCGCAGCCTAAAAGGAAATTCTACCAGCTTTAGAAAGCTGATGGTGTCAGCTTCCACATGGACTATTTTTTTTAAGGTTGGACTGAATAGCAAGCTACGAGCACACTGCCTGGTTGCTGCTGCCCGTAGCCCAAACCAAAATCAGTGTTGCAACATAGCCAGCTTCAGCAAGCTAGAGAGCTGATGGCGCCGGCTTCCACATGCACTAGGGTAACTACGGTTTGGCTGAATAGCAAGCCATGAGTACTACCTGGCTGCTGCTACCCGTAGCCCGAACCAAAATCAGTGTTGCAACATCGTCAGCTTCAGCAAGCTAGAGCGCTGATGGTGCCAGCTTCCACTTGCACTAGTTTGCTTAAGGTTGATGAAGCTCAAGCCAGGAGCAGTGCCTGGAACCTGCTACCGCAGCTGACAGGGAATCTAACCAGCACCAAAAAGCTTGAAAGCTGATGGTGCCAGCTTCCACATGCACTAGTTTTATTGCAGGTTGGGCTAAAGTTCAATCCAGGAGCAGTGCCTAGAACATGCTATCACACCCGAAAGGGAAATCTCATCGGCACCAGAAAGCTGATTGTGTCAGCTTCTACATGGACAAGTTTGTTTAAGGTTGGGCTGAAGCTCAAGCCACGAGCAGTGCCTAGAACATGCTAGCTTAGCCATAAGGGAAATCTCATCAGAATTGTCATTCATTAGCAAGCTAGAAAGCTGATGGTGTCAGCTTCTACATGGACTAGTTTGTTTAAGGTTGGGCTGAAGCTCAAGCCACGAGCAGTGCCTAGAACATGCTAGCGTAGCCGAAAGGGAAATCTCATCAGAATTGTCATTCATTAGAAAGCTAGAAAGCTGATGGTGTCAGCTTCTACATGGACTAGTTTGTTTAAGGTTGGGCTGAAGCTCAAGCCACGAGCAGTGCCTAGAACATGCTAGCGTAGCCGAAAGGGAAATCTCATCAGCTTTAGAAAGCTGATGGTGTCAGCTTCTACATGGACTAGTTTGTTTGAGGTTGATGACGCTCAAGCCAGGAGCAGTGCCTAGAACATGCTACCGTAGCCGAAAGGAAAATCTCATCAGCTTTAGAAAGCTGATGGTGTCAGCTTCTACATGGACTAGTTTGTTGAAGGTTGGGCTGAAGCTCAAGCCAGGAGAAGTGCCTAGAACATGCTAGCTTAGCCGAAAGGAAATTCTCATCAGCACCAGAAAGCTAGAAAGCTGATGGTGCCAGATTCCACATGCACTTGGTTGCCCAACGTTGACTTCAGAGGAGGATAGGAACAATGCCAGAAGCTGCTACTAAAAAAAAAGATAACGCCTAGAGAGACGTGGTGCTAAGGGGACCCTCCCTTACGCCGCAGCTGGGGAAAATCACTATGGAAAAGCTGCTATTCATAGCTAAAACGTGCTGCCTCCTCATTTGCTTCAGAAAGCTAGAAAGATGCTACTGTCTGCTTCCATGTGAGTACATTTGTTTGCCTCAGATTTAACTTATTTGAATAAGAAGCCAGGGGCAATACCTAGGAGCTGCTTAACGTAGCCAGAAAAAAGTCCTACGCAGTGTTGCAAGCGACGCGGAAAATTGGCGGAGAGTGCTGGCAACGGAACGACAGGTGGCAACAGACTGGAGCTGACCAAAGCCAGTTAGTTATGAGACAGTTGGCTGACGTGTCAGGCTTCACTGTTTTTGTCAGTCGCACAAACGGACTACGGGGTGAATCCGAAGGCTTCCGCCCCCCAGGAGGGGGGGCTCCGCCAAAAAACAGAACGTTGTCGTCTTCTCATCAGCTTCATTAGCCTACAACTCATTATAGTGTGCTAATGGGGAACCAGCATTCAGCTCACATGCATGGGGATGAGCTGACACAAAACTATTTCAAACAATGCGATCTGAAGCACTCCCCTCAACACCAACCAGCGTTCGGCTAGCATGCATGGGGAGGAGCTGACACAACACTATTTGACACAATGCGATCTGAAGCAGTGGTACCACTCCCCTCAACACCAACCAGCGTTCAGCTAGCATGCATGGGGAGGAGCTGACACAACACTATTTAAAACAATTCAATCTGAAGCAGTGGTACCACTCCCCTCAACACCAACCAGCGTTCGGCTAGCATGCATGGGGAGGAGCTGACACAACACTATTTAAAACAATTCAATCTGAAGCAGTGGTACCACTCCCCTCAACACCAACCAGCGTTCAGCTAGCATGCATGGGGAAGAGCTGACACAACACTATTTAAAACAATTCAATCTGAAGCAGTGGTACCACTCCCCTCAACACCAACCAGCGTCATTTGATAAAATGATGGCATCCTTGGTAACGGTACCATGCACGAGTCCTTCAAATCATTGCTTGGGGAATGGTTGGATAACCCTCCCGGATGTCGCTGCGCGGGCTTGTATTGGGTCATCAATGGCGTGTGGGATATTGGACAAATACTGGCTGTCCACATGTTGAAGGCACTGTCCGCTAGAGAGCCCATGACTTTGCCACAGCGGACTGATCGATTGATCCTACACATGGAAGATAAGATGTGGATGAGGGATAGGTGAGGGATAGGGGGCTAATACTGGCTGCCCACATGTTCAAGGCACTGTCCGCTAGAGACTACAGTCCATTGCTTTGCCACGGCGGACTGATTGAATGATCCTACACATGGATGGTGAGATATGGATGAGGGATAGGTGACGGATAGGGGGCTAATAATGGCTGTCCAAATGTTCAAGGCACTGTCCGCTAGAGACCATCAGTCCATTGCTTTGCAACGATAGACTGATTGATTGATCCTTCACTGGGAAAGGTGCAGGATAGGGGGCAAATTGCATCAGTCTAATCTGCTTATCATGTGGTGCCTTTCTTTTTATGAGGATTTGTTGGAAGACCCCTCCCGGATGTTGTGGAGCAGGCTTTTCCTGGACCAACAATGGCCTGTCGATGACAATGCAATGTAATTATGGTCCTATTGAAGCAGTGTTGGCCAAGACAGAGGGGGAGCAGGAGAGATGGAAACAGAACATAAGCCAGAAGATGAAGCGATCAAGGCATCATACAAATCATCATCATACAAAAGCTCACATTAATACACCAACATGAAGTGCTTTAGGGATGGCATGCTCGACAACAGGCATCATTGTCATCATGCAACAACTCATGAACATATCCACAACAGGTAACCCGGTTTTGATGAATGGTTGAATGGTTGACAATTCGTTGAAACGACGCAGGTGCGAGGTTTGAATCCATCCGGGTGCGCCTGAGCGCTCGCGGTCGCTGTCAACCGCCATGGTAGCTATGCCCAGGTCAGGTAGCAGCCCATACTCTACCTCCGAACAACAGCTCCCATAATACCACTCCCAGCAGCAGTTATTATAACTTTTTCAATCCACAACAAGCAAGTCCTTATGCGTGTGCATTGTAATGGGTCCTACCTTCATCAGTCGAGTTTGTGAAAAGTAACTTGCATTGGCAGATTTCCCTCCTCGTTCAGGTAGCTATCCAGGCAAGAGAAATCCTCCAAAGTGTCAACTCTGGTCACCTCCCAGGAATGCGTCCCATGCACGAGATCGTCAACACTCCCCTTGTATACTGTGCCTTTGCCAAGTACACAGTCAGGTTTGACGAGGGCCAGGGTTTGAATTCCTTTGGACATGAACGCCTCTGTCGTTGTAAACTCGAAGCCAACGGACAACACGAACGTTTTCCTGGAGCCGTCCGAAACAAGCTGCACAGACAAAGTGCTGCATATGTCATAACCGTTGATCAATGCTCTGTCAGTAGTCCAGCTTGTATGCAGGTCCTCTTGTGCCCCAGAGAGTTGCACTGATGTCAGAAGCTTGGCCATACTTATTTTAGAGAACAAGCAGTCAAATCGGACACCAGTTCCCAAATATTTTCGTTTGCCCTTGACCCATGCCACACTACTGCCATGCAGAGGTTGCAGACTTTTGGGCACGGAGAGATCTTTCCCAGGATTTTGCAGCCTGTGACACTTCCATGCTGCTGCACAACCCAACACAACAGGGTCCACCTGTAGCCATGGTACAACAGCATCCAAATTTGATATGATTGATGTACTCAGGTGTCCTAGACGGAGGACGTTGAAGAAAGCCCCCACGTGTTCCTTGCTGGCACGGCTGTCCCAGTCCTTGCCCATCCACACGGCCATGAGCAGAAGGACATCATTCTCTGAGAACACAACTTCCAACTTGTCAGAGTCAAAGAAGGAGAGCACTGCGAGAAAGTCCAGTTGCTTGAATTCATCAATTAAGCTGCTCTTCCCAACCATTCTCCAAACAACACCGAAGTGTTGCACTAGATGGGACATGCACTTCTCCATAAGAGCCTTGATGGTGGCGTGCTCCACCAGACCTGGGGCAGCCCTCTTCAAGGAGAATACACAGTTCACGGCATCTACAGACTCACAGTCTGCTGAGGTAAGGGCTGATATGGCCTGTGCACATTGATCAATGCACACCTCCAATCGATCAGCCAAGCGGTAGACCTGGACCAGCAACGTCACCCTGTTGACACCTGCCCCCTGCTCACTGGACAGGGCACTGGTCACTTCCTCAGCCAGGTCATCCGAGTAGATGGAGCGTAGTAGCACCTCACATGCCAACAGCTCCTCTAGCTCCACTGGCAGGTCCAAAGTTTCAAGTTCGAGGTCTGGTAGCTGATGTGCAGGAGTTATAGATCCAGATCCCTTTCCTGCAGACTTCTTGCTCTGTCCTTTCTTAGGTTGCCGATCCGATCCACTGCACGCAGCCTGTACGTCCCTGAGCTCCTTCGCCCTCAGCAACATGGCCTTAATGACGGGGGACTTGGCTAAGATAACCTTGTGGACGTAGAATTCCCGGGATAACCCCACGCACTGTCGTTTAGTGGGAGGACCATCACTGGCGAGGTCACAGGAAGTGCTAGTGCCACCTTGCGAGCTCTGTAAGGCCAGGCGTAAATCCACGAAGGTAGGCTGGTCAAAATCTCCTTTCATATCGTAGAGGCAGCAGAATGCGAAGACAAATAAAGTGAGTGGGGAACGGAAACAAGTGTGGTATCGAAGACAAGTAGAATTTCCGGTAATCTTTCGCGGCCACGACATGCTGACTGGTTTGCCACAATTCCGGGCCCGATGACGCAAGCAAGCATCCGCATCTTTGATCGATTACACCTGCGAGCTAGTTCGCTTCATCAGTGCTCATCTTCGTGTACCTACATTTGTCAGTCTGTCAGCCCTCTACCCTGGCAATGGCTGGCAACGCAAAAACAATGTTGCCAACAGCCTGGAGCCACGCGGCACCCTAGCGCGGGGCTAGCAGCCCACGAGCGAGGCGCGTATGTTTTGTGGATACCGTTATTGGCGGTAATGGGCACAGTATCCTGGTGTCCCGCTAGACTATCGAGGTTTGACGGGGGCAGGGGGGGCGGATTCGGGCGTGTTCGCGCGACAGCTGTCCGTCCCCGTTGGCACGCGAGACAGCTGATCTCGTTGGCAGTAGTGCCTGCGAGTGACATGGGCGAAGAGTGTGACTGTCGGTTTTCTGCGCAGGGATACACCGTGTCTGTCGCCAGGTCCATTTGGTCAAGGTTTGGCGAAAAAACGAGCCAGCTTCCGACCAGCGCACTGCCCGTAGGAGCTTTCCCTCGACCCAGTACATCACCGTAGGAGGACGTGTGACCGTGGTAGGGAATTCGAAGTCGCATTGTATCGCCCCCGGTGTCATCGAATCGAAATAAGGGTGAGGTGGGTGAGGTGTGGCAACTGATAGAGTCAGGGGCCAGAGCCAATTGCTATAAGAAGGTCGGAATTGTCAATAGGCGGACACCTTGAGCTAAGCAGTCGAATCCGTCAGCTTCGATCTCGATCAGGTATCCTGATCAAACATTGATATACCTACCCATTACAAAGCCTACTTCGCCAGGCCATCGCCTCGCGCCATACGTCCACACCCGACGCAGTTCAACCCACTCCAGCTAACATGATGATGCCTACCAAGCTCGCTACGCTAGCTTTGCTGGTCTTGGCCACTCTCCTCACCTTCGCCCCCGCCCCCGCCTCCGCTGGTCGCTGGAGCGGGTCGTGGCGCGAACGATGGAGGCAACCCACCATCGCCAGCGTGGCATCCACAGTTGACGATCTCAGCATTCTAGTGGAGGCTATTGGTCGCTGCGAGGCCGTCCTCAAGGCTGCCCAGCACCCTGGTACCACGGCTACCATTTTCGCCCCTACCAACAAGGTGAGAGCAGCAGACTGTCGTGGGCGTTTTGAAAATATGGATACCCATCTGCGCTGGCAACTTCTTGTTGATTCGTGCCCCCCTTTCCTACGGAATTCGGTTCCTTTCGCGACTCGCGTCACGGCGGGCAGAGGAGGTTGTTCCTGCTGCCCTTCCCCCCATTCCCCCCCTCCACCCAGTCTCCCCCTCCCTCGTTCTTAGCTCTCCCTTTGGTTGATACTTGCATTACCTGGGGGGTAATCTCAGCAGTAATGCCCTCTCCAGCCCTGCCCCTGTTCCCCTCCTGACCTCCTCTCCCCCTCCACCTAGCCCCCCCCGACCCCCTCCCCTCCCCCCTTCCCTCTCTTGCTCCCTGCCCCCTGTACTCCCACTGCTGTTCCCTACCCTATCCCCCCTGCTTATCTCCCCCTACTACCAGGTCAGTCTATGACTCAACACATCCCTGGACTAGGCATCATTCAATGCGGGCTTTCACCAATGCCCCTGACTGCCCTTGGTTCTCCAAGGAGGCTCTGTTCGATGCCACCCAGGACTCTGTACAACCAGCCTGACTTTGCAGCTCCTCATGCATGCAGGCTTTCGCCAATGCCCTGACTGCCCTTTGCATCTCCAAGGAGGCTCTGTTGAATGACACCCAGACTCTGTGCAACATCCTAGAGTACCACATGTGCCTGCCGCATCCAAAGTTCTCCCTAATCCGCTCCACTGATGCCACTGCGACTGTCATCAATGTCCCCACCCTCTTTGTAGAGCAGACCGTGGCCATCCAGGAAGTGTTTTGGTGAGACGGGTACATTACATTGCATAACATTATCATAGACATGCCCTTGCCATCAATGTCCCCACCCTCTTTGTTGAGCAGATTGTGGCCATCCAGAAGGTTGAGTGATACATGACATGACATCACATGACATTTACATTACATCAAATTATCATAGGACATGCCCTTGTCATCAAATATCCTCACCCTCTTTGTTGAGCAGATCGTGGCCATCCAGAAAGGGTTGGGTAAGTACATCACATAACATTGGCATTACATATACATTACAATGAACATCTCATCATATTACATGACATCAAAATTATCATAGACATGCCCTTGTCATCAATATCCTCACCCTCTTTGTTGAGCAGATCGTGGCCATCCAGAAGTTGAGTAAGTACATCACATAACATTGCCATTACATTACATCCATTCCCCCAACCCCAATACATCTCATCATATACATGACATCACATTATTCATAGACATGCCCTTGTCATCAATGTCCTCACCCTCTTTGTTGAGCAGACCGTGCTATCCAGAAGGTTGGGTAGTACATTACATGACATCACATTACATTGCATCTTACATTTACATTACTTTACATTACATTACACTTACATTACATTAATTACACATACATTACATTACATTTGCATCTCATCACACCTCATCACAAATCACATTACATCTCATCACATCACATTACATCTCATCACATCACATTAAATCTCATCACATCACATCTCATTATCATAGACATGCCCTTGTCATCAATGTTCTCACCTCTTTGTTGAGCAGACCATGCGCCCATCCAGAAAGGTTTGGTGAGTGCTGCTACATGATAATGATGGTGATGGTGGTGGTCGTGATAGTGATAGTGATAGTGGTGGTTGTCGTGAGTGCTGAACCATGATCATCAGAATCTGGGGTCCTCGGTATTACATCTGTATCATAGACAGGCCATGATTGACCCCAGGCAAGCCTGCTCCACAGCAGACGGGAGGGATGACACAAGGAGGGGGCTACGATTTCGACCCGGACCCAGTATCATACTCCTTCAAAGGGCGCGGAAGGGAAATCTGCTAGGCCACCTCCTCGTTGTCACCCCTCCCCTATGCTCCACAGCATCCGACGGACCTGCCAACAATTGGGTTTGATAGCAATCTGGGGAAAGGGGGCAATAGATTGTGTCTTACATGTCTGCGCAGTAGATTATAGAAATTAAATGATCGCTGCGTAGCACGATTTGGGGTTCAGGTTCATCAGTGCCCTTTTCTTTTTAGCCCTTCGTATCACGGTTGGGGAAGTCCCTTTAGCCTATTTGGCGGTACCCCCTGGACCGGTAACATACATACTGTAGAGTATTAGCCCACAGGCTACTGGTTGTGGCCCATTGAATAATGAACTCTAGCCAAACACTGCTTGCCCCACTGCCCTGACCACTCATAGCTAAACATGTTTATCCCCCCGTGCACTGCCCTGTCACTCAAGAACAAACTGCTGTATATATAGGGAAAGGCAATATGATATCATATTGATGACGCAGTTTGACAGGCTAAAATTACAATTTATGTACAATATCATACGATTCAATTTGTACGATATCTTATGATATCATACCCGCATTTGGTCAACATCATATGATTTGCCGGTACCTATGTATTATATTGTAGAATTAAAGGATCGCTGTAGCACGAACTCTGGGCCCCCGTCAGGAAAAGGATTGTTTGGGGTTCAGTTCATCAATGCTTTTTCTTTTTAAGCCCTTCCTATCACGGTTGGGCAAGTCTTTTTAGCCTATTTGGCCTACCCCTGGACGGTCACATACATACTGGTACAGATTAGCCCACAGGCTACTGGTTGTGACCCATTAGAATATAATGAGCTTTACCCAAACACTGCTTGCCCCACTGCCCTGTCACTCACACCTAAGGCACTGCTGTTGATCCCCGTGCACTGCCCTGTCACTCACACCTAAGCACTGCTGTTGATCCCCGTGCACTGCCCTGTCACTCACACCTAAGCACTGCTGTTCATTCCCCGTGCACTGCCACTGTCACTCACACCTAAGCACTGCTGTTGATTATCCCCTGTGCACTGCCCTGTCACTCACACCTAAGCACTGCTGTTCATCCCCGTGCACTGCAGCCCTGTCACTCACACCTAAGCACTGCTGTTAATCCCCGTGCACTGCCAGTCACTCACACCTAAGCATTGCTGTTCATCCCGGCACTGCCCTGTCACTCACACCTAAGCACTGCTGTTAATCCCCCGTGCAC
Organism: Microglena sp. YARC; assembly: GCA_022414725.1. Classification (NCBI taxonomy): domain Eukaryota; kingdom Viridiplantae; phylum Chlorophyta; class Chlorophyceae; order Chlamydomonadales; family Chlamydomonadaceae; genus Microglena; species Microglena sp. YARC. The sequence goes on along the minus strand of JAJSRW010000179.1, from coordinate 6,590 downwards.
TGCCGTCGTCACTCACACCTAAGCACTGCTGTTCATCCCCGTGCACTGCCCGTCACTCACACCTAAGCACTGCTGCTTGTTCATCCCCGTGCACTGCCCTGTCACTCACATCTAAGCACTGCTGTTGATCCCCGTGCACTGCCCTGTCACTCACACCTAAGCACTGCTGTTCATCCCCGTGCACTGCCCGTCACTCACACCTTAAGCACTGCTGTCATCCCCGTGCACTGCCCTGTCACTCAACACCTAAGCACTGCTGTTCATCCCCCAAAGCACTGCCCTGTCACTCACACCTAAGCACTGCTGTTTCATCCCCGTGCACTGCCCTGTCACTCAAGAAACGAATTGCTGCATAAATGGGGTTACGCCAATATGATATCATAGGATATCATGTTATCAAATGATATCGTATGGTGACAGCAGTTTGACTAGGCTTAAAAATTTACCATTCACATACAATATCATATTATGCAATTTGGATGATATCATGCCCGTACTTGGTCAACATCATATGATATGCCGGTCCCTATGTATACATATCTCTGGCCATTCTACCGTTTTTGACGATTGGCTCATTGTTGAGTTTGTTTCAAATCAGGCCAGAAGGTGCGGGATTGGAATCCCTACCAGGTTACTACTAAGCGCGCCGGCAGCGCGGTGCCACGCTGCCTTTTTGAGTATATATCCCTTCTGCGCGTTTTGCGCACTTTTTTCAACCTTCTGTGGGCGCAGCGCGCAGTATTTGCGCTTTTTGGCATTAAAAAGCGCGACCAATTTGATGTTTGTGCGCTTTAAGTGAGTGACCCAATTTGGCAAGAAGTAGTATCCTATCCCTACGACAATGTTGCGCCTTAGGAGTTCGCGGTCGATATGTCAACCGCCATGGGTTAGCACTGCCCCAGGTAAAGTAGCAGCCCGCTCTCTACCGCCAATAAGACAGGGCTCCCTTAATCTCACGCCCCACCAGGGGTTATAATTGCTTGTATAGCTCTAGCTACATGGCCGCCACATATGCTAGTTGATATCATATGATGACGGCAGTTTGACTAGGCTAAAATTACTATTTACACACAAATCATATTGATGCAATTTGTATGATATCATACCCGCATTTTGTTTCCAACATCGCATGACATGCCGGTCCCTGTGTATAGTAGCTCTAGTACATGGCCGCCACATATTGCTTATGTGTGTGTGGCTCATTGGAATAACCAGTCACCTGCGACACTACTTGCCTCACCCCACTGCTTATCCCCACACACTAACTTCTCCCGCCCCACAACCTGGTACTCACACCTAAACACTGTTTATCCCCATGCAACACATTATTTATCCCCATGCACTGCCTTGCTCACTCAAAAACAAACTGCTGTATATATAGCTCTAGCTAAATGGCCGCCACTTATGCTTAGGTATCGGCATATCATATGACTTGGGCCAAAGATGAGTATGATATTATATGATATCCTACAAATTGCATCGTATGATATTGTATTTAAATGGTAACTTTGGCCTAGTCAGACTGCTGGCATCATATGATATCATGTTGCTGTTCCCTACATATGCTTCTGTGTGTGCCCACTGGAATAACAAGCTTCACCTGGACACTGCTTTTGTATTTGAGTGTGTTTTAGTTTGGAAAGGATTTCCACCCCAGGAGGTGGAAATCCTTTCCTACACAAACCAGCTTCACCTGGACACTGCTTACCTCGCCCACTGCTTATCCCCACAGTCTACTTCTCCCGCCCCTCTGACCTGACTCTCACACTAAAATCCAAGGAATCAAATTTGTAATAAAAACGTTTTGTTTTCGCGGAGTGTAAATGAGAACCATTCCCCCCCCCCCCCCCCCCTCGACCCACCACAGTGGCCGGAGTGAAGCGTCAACCAGGCCAACGTTGATGTGACCGCCGACGCTTGAAATCGGCGCTAACAGCATTGTGCATGTGATTAGATGCTATGTGCTGCTCCCCCCTGCCGGTGCCCACCATCTACCAGGCTGTTGTGGCTGACACCGACTTGACTATCCTCCACCAACCATTAACCCTGGTTCCCGGCCATCAAGGCTGCCCTGAGCAAAAAAAAAAAAAAAAAAAAAAAAAAAAAAAAAAAAAAACCCAGGCTCGAGGTCACTGTCGTGGCCCCCACTGATTGGCGCTTTCCTGGCGCTACTCACTGAGCTGGGCCTGTCCCCTGGGAGCTGTTGGCCAACACTGAGCTGTTGACCCACTGGTCCTATTGTGAGTACTATCACACAAATGGTACTATTCCTCACTTTTTGTATTACTACTACTAGCCCCCCACACACCCACACCCCACACCCCAACCCACCCGCACCCACTCACACAAACCACATTCGAGCCCTGGAGAGCTGTTGGCCAACACTGAGCTTTTTTGACAACTGTCCTATCTGAGTACTAAAAAAACTCTAATCACACAATGTACTGTGCCTCACTTCGGTATTTACTACTACTAGCCCCCCCCACCAATTCCCCCGCACCCCCACCCCCACCCCCACCCCACACACAAACCACATCGACTCCTGGAGAGCTGTTGGCCAACACTGAGCATTCTGTCCACCATCCTATCTGTGAGTACTAAAACTCTATAACACAATGGTACTGTGCCTCACTTTGTATTACTACTACTAGCCCCCCCACCCCCCCCACCCCACCCCACCCCCACCCCACACACCAAACCCACATCCGACTCCTGGAGAGCTGTTGGCCAACACTGAGCTTCTGTCCACCATCCTATTGTGAGTACTATCACTCTATCACACACTGGTATTGTGCCATACTTCGTATTACTACTACTAGCCCCCCCTCCCCCCCCCCCCCCCCCCCCCCCCCCCCCCCCCCCCCCCCCCCCCCCCCCCCCCCTCCCCCCCCCCCCCCCCCCCCCCCCCCCCCCCCCCCCCCCCCCCCCCCCCACACACACACACACACCCCACACCCACCCCACACATACACCACCCCCAACCCCCCACCCGCACCCCACACATACACCCCCCCCACACACACAAAGACAAGATTGGCAGCCTGCTGTTGGCCAACACTGAGCTTCTGACCAGTGTCCTATTGTGAATACTATCACATAAGTGAATACAAAATAAAATATATTGTTCGCCATTACGAGGCTTGAATCTTGAGGGGGCAGCCCGCCCCCCCCCAGTTGCTGACACTGAGCCCAACCTCCTAGTACTATCACAAAACTGTGCCTCACTTTGTATACTTACTTACTACTACTACTACTACTACTACTACTACTACTACTACCCCCTCCCACCCCACACCCACCCACACAAACCACATCCGACCCTGAGAGATGTCGCCAACACGCGAGCTTCTGACCACTTCCTATTGAGAGTACTATCAGCTATCACACACTGCGTTCCTACTTCCTCACTTCGTAACACTCCTCCACACAGAACATAAACATCTCTTCCCACCCCACTTCACCCACCTCTGTACTCTCTCCTCCACACCACATATTATCTTCCTCCCCCCCCCCCCCCACCACCTACGCTCACTCATCCCATTCAGTGAATCTCTTTCCTCCACACAGGACATTAATACATCTCTTTCCTAACCCCACTTTCACCCCCTCCGCTCACTCCCCCCGCCCGTCTCATGTTAGGTTACCACGTCTCCCCCGTAATCTTCATTCAGCCACTGATGCCAGCACGGAGCCTCGCAAGTCGACAACCCTGCAGAAAACAAGCGAAGTATGGTACCTTCACGCGTCGTCTTGGACGCAGCAGCGTGAAATCAACGACGCCACGTTGCGGGTGTCGCTGACATCAAAAGGTTGGCCCCGCCAGCATCGTCCACCAAGATTGCACCTTCCTGGATTCCCTGAGGATCGTTGCCCACCCATCGCTGACTAGTAGCCCAGTGCCCGTTCTCTCCATCCTGTATAGGCAGTCAAAATTCCCCCCCATCCTTCTGCTGCCACTACCCCCCACCGAGGCATCTGTCCTCGCCGCACCCAACCAACGCGCCTCGAGCCAAGCTGGCCGAGCTGCGGCATCATGCTCAATCTGTTTCCACAAGAAGACCCTCACCCAGTCCGTCTACCACATATTCCCAAGATCTGACTGCTCTGAGCACAGTCACAGCGCGGTCATGGCGGATTGGTTCAACCACTCTGCTGAGGGCGACAAGCTTGAGGCTCGCGTTCACGTGCAAGGTGTTTTTGATAATGTCGCCACTGTTTATTACGCGGATTGAAGCTAGGGAACTCATCGCCCACGTCATCTATTCTGTCCTGAATGCCCAACGCCAGCGACAACTGGTTCAGGTGTCCGTTCAACTGGGGCTCCTAAACATCTTCGGATAAATCTCACCGACCTGACGTTTGCTGCAGCACAGAGAATGTGCACACCATCATCAACTTGGTTTCGAACAGCTATGAACGTACAAAACGTCTCAACCCTCTCAATTCATTGAAGAAATTAGTGCACCATACCCACATACCCCAATTATTATACATAGAAAATTCGTATTTTCGGCCAGCACCTTCCCTAGCACACTGCCGCACAGAAACATGCATTTTTTTGTTTATAGCTGGATTGGCAAAGCACTTCGCAGAGCCAATCTTTTGAGCTATGAATCGACCAATACTGAATAGTGAATTTACTGTATGGTGTGTATTCATCATGTGTATAGCAGGGCAACTTATGGCAAGAAGTCCCTCACTCATGGCACTTGCTCCTTCGGATCCTGCATTTTCCAGTTTCAAAACAAAGTTGCATGCGAGCATTCCCTTGTAACACTTTTTTTGACTTACTGTGGAGGCATTGCAACGCCATTCCTACTGAATCCTCCGTGTTGCTTGGTTTGTGTCGAGACCTTACCAAAAATGGGCGGTGAAATCCTTTTCACAGCTTCCAACAAAATGGTAACGATATGCAACGCCACCCAGACCCTCTAAATGCCAACGACCCTCCAAAATTGTGTCCTGTCACCAACATGCAACGCCCCCAATTCATTGTTCATGTGTTAGCTGTCAATGCACCTGTCTGTCACGCATACATTGCAAGCCCCCATCATTGTCCTGTGTTAGCAGCTTAAATGGCACTGTGTCTGTCACGCAACATTGCAACGCCCCCAAATGAAATTGAAATTTAATCCGTGTATACCGTTACTCACAGGACTGAAGAAGGACACCAAGCGTAAGCCGGAGCTAGCTATAGTCACCGAGGCCACCTCAGTAAAAAAAGAACGCCACCCGATCCCTGACCGCAGCATCGTGCCACATCATGCCGGTGCAGCTTAACTACGGTTTTTTTCACCCCGTACTGGAAGCACCAGCACAATGACAGCTGGCAAACAAAACCTCAGGGGGCACGGCTTGCTAGTCCCCGGTATTGACACGGGTGTGCTGCCAAAAACGTCTGCACTGTAAAATACTTCTGAAGCTATTGATGGTTTGAGGGACTGGTCCGCCAGTTTTATTTAAGGCACACGTCTCCTTAATCCAAGTGTCATAAAGTCAAAAAAAAGGTGAATAGACCAGTTGTCATCAACGGTGGATAATCTTCGAACCTGAACGAGTATCCAGCATCTAAGCCATTACTAATTCAAACATGCTGGCGTTTAAGATAAACTTAGTAGCATGGTGGTATCAAGAGCAGCATCCAAGCTCAAGAACCAGATTTCTTATCATCCATACAGTAGGAGAGTCATCAGGTAGGACGGCCGAGGCAGGTATCATTCTCTCCAGTCCTCTGCAGTTAATAGTGGAGGCTAGCCAGTCAGGAACGTTTGCCCAGGACCCCCCTGGGAGGCCCTCTCCGTTCAGCGTCCATATCATTCTGCGGATCCCAGAGGGGCTCCGTGCAAAATGGGCCTTTGAATAGTCGCCCTGCGCATGTCTCTATATAGAGCCCCTGAAAGTCCGGTCCGTGCGCCAGCCCCCCAGGATGGCGCCCGCCCTCCTCACAGTGCAGATGGGCCATTTAGGGATTCGTGCGTGGGTGAGTGTTGTAATATAAGGGAGTTCCAGCGAATGCCAAGTTTACGGTTCCACAGTCTACCCAGCCGGCTTTAAGATGGAATTTAGTTTAGTTGGAAAGGGTTTTGAGTCCAAAATTTTACTTTCATGATAAGTTGGGAGCGTTATCACCCAGGTAGGTTGCATAAATCCCTTTAAAGTTGTGGCCAAGGTGCAGCTAGTGGGCAGTTAAGGTATACCTTGTGTAAGTTAGGCTGCTAGGATGCTGGGGGGAATATCTCCCATGGGTGTGCGACGAGTTGAAACTGTGGGCCAGTAGACATTGTGGCGGGGGATTTTCCCAGTGTGTCAGTAAAATTGTGAGCAGGTGCTCAGCTCTTGCTGCCAAATGCTGCCCTGTCATTTCCAAGATACCTGTGTGCGGAACGGACTTTACAAAGAGTGTGTGGACATGCAGATGCGTTGAAAGGTTTTTGAATGATTGTCAGTTTATCCAGTTATGAAATATAACGCGTTGTTTTGGGTAGCTCATGAATCTTTTTTTAAAAGTTGAAGAGAGCAAGCTGTCTTATGGAGTGAAAGATTTCATAGTCAATTGTTTGAGAAGGCTTGGATGCTACAGTTATTCTCTC
>JAJSRW010000178.1:0-52060 GCA_022414725.1 Microglena sp. YARC | reverse complement strand
AGTGTAGAACAAACACGTAGAAAACTGTGCAAATACATGTTTGAATGTGTGTGAGTTCTTACATGTTTTTCAGCCCATCTCTGTCTGCCCAGTCCACCGGTTTCCAATTACAATCCTCTTGAGATACCCACAAAAATCAGAGTACACCACCGGACATGAGATATATCCAGCCGCAAGAGACCTATGCTGAGCCTTCCGCCATAATGATGTTGTAGTATACCTTAACTGATGCACCACCTAACTTGTTTCCCTTGATTTTGAGGATGGCTTTGAAAGATCCCCACCCCCACCCCCACCCCCACCCCCACCCCCAACCCCCTTTTGGGAGTGACTTGTCTTGGCCATACAATGGTATAACTAATTTAATGTCATGTAGTGATCTCAACTATCACAAAGTAGGGCCCACAAAATCCAAGTTCCAGCTTTGTTGGGGATTAGCACAGGCATACTCGTTGACATGGCGTACCTTGGGTCATATGCGTACCACACATGTGTTTGTGTGGTGTGAGGTTGTGTGGGAGGGGTTGGGGGCAGGGGGGGGCAGAGGGACCTTCGGACTAAGCATTCGAAACGTGTGTGGAATCATTTGTAAGCTGTCGCGTAGGGGTCGGTAGGAGCTGGGGAACGACCACAGCCACGGTGCTGCGAAGGCCTTGTGGACGAATAGCCGTTCCCCCAACCTGTGCTGGCGTGTGCCCGTGTGGATCAGAATACCTTCACCCTGTTCAGCACCAACCAAGCTACATTCCACTGCCAGATAGTTAGTACCAGGACGACCAGGGGAGGCATCTCCAAACGCAAATACGCCCTCCAATTCGTGTGGCCAGTGCCGTGCACGACTGCCGAATATATTCTGGGCCATCGTTTCACCCCCATACGCCAGGCGAAGAAACGACACTAACGTTACCAACACGCACACATGACTGCCTACACGAATCGTGTGCTGTGTTGACAGGGTCACGCCACCTATAAACCCACAAATCATTTTCTGCGGCAACTACCAGCTCCGAGATACTTACGAATCCCCTTTCCTCTGCTCTCCTTTTCCCCTGTGTGTACTACTTTGTCCTATACAACTAAATGCGCCTTCGCCGTCCGCAGCACTGCTTCCATCTCATGCGAAGTCTTTCGCCAGAGCTGCCAAACGCTCGCCTGAGCGTCGTTTCCAGGGCCCTCCGCAGCAGGACCCGCCACTCCCGCCCCCTCACCTCCGATGAGTACAGAACAGCGGCCCCGTTTTAGTCTCAGGCAGGCTTCTGTTACTTGGCCCGCCCACCTGCACCCGCCATTGGTTCCATGTGGTTCATGTGATTCGGCTTGCTAGGCTTTGGCATGACATGCGTAACCCAATTGCTCTGTTGCAAGAGGCATGGCCTAACACACAGACCCGTTGTCCACCCACATCACTGTCTGCCCAGTAGTCGCGTGCCCCACCTTGTCTGCCATATAGTCCAGACACCATGCAAGCTTTAAATGCTGGTTGTTATTAACCCTCTAGCTTCAAAATTGGCCTTAGCTTTCATGATGATCTTGAGAACAATGGATGACACGTAGATATGTTATGGTGCAATGTGACCAAGTATGGCCAGTACCTTGCATAAGTAGATAGCTCACTGAATCAAGTCACTAATACGCTTCCCGAAATGCCTGATACTGAAGTACATAGGAATAATACCTCCGATATATGAGTAAAGTGAACCGTGCATCCTTCCATGCTCTCCACTTCCACAATAATGTACCTACAGTGTTGTCAGAGCGCCATCAGATACAATGATAAGTTATGCAATAGCTGACTCTCTATCAACAATGATTGCTAACCTTCCCCTTCCTGCCTATCGTGCATGCTCAGTCTGCCCCCCAGAAAGTTGTCAGCACCTCTGCTTCCTGAGGAGGTTGTCAGCACCTCTGCTAACACCAAGCCCACTCCTCCCCTGCCCCCTTCGCTGCCACTCTGCCGGGCGATGTGATGAACTTTGTGGGTGCTGCCCCTGAGATCACCAACGCCGCCTGGCCAAAATGGTGGGCTTTGTTGCTGCCCCTGGTGCTGAGCTGTCTTGGGCGAGTCTGTGCTGCGCCAGATTGGTGATGAGCCCACCCTCATCAACATCACCTTCCTGCTCTTCATCGCTGCCTCCCTCATCCCCATGTTCCAGAACAAGAAGGCTGAGTCCTTTGGCCCCTTCACCCCCAACGCCGAGCTCCTCAACGTAAGCCGAGCAGCCATGATTGGCTTTGCTGCCTTGTTGGCCTTTGAGCCACCAATGGAGCTGCCATGTTCTAAGCTGGCAATAGCTTGTATCATTAGATATAACTGTTGTTGTTAACCGTTTGATAAGTTATTAACCGTTTGATAGAAGTAGAACTGTCAAGCTGGAATATTGGCTTGGCTGTGTGAGAGATGAGTGAGCTATTAGACTTAGACAAGAGCTGTTGTCTTTATCCACACATGGCACATGTGTTTGAGTGAGAGTGAGAGATGATTCTGAGCGCGTTGTGTGCAATGCTTGCACTATTTTCTTACCCAATTCTTTGAACCTGTATTCTTTACCCAGATGTTGTAAAGCAGTATATTTCTCCATCATTCTCCATGTTCCCTGCAAGGCAACTAATGTTGTCTATGGTGTTAGTCCTAGTGACTTGTCCCTTCACCCGCACCCCAGCTCTGTTTCTTTTGCTGCTGACAAGCCATAGCAGCTTGAGGCAGCTTCCTTCTCCCCTTCCTTGTCAAAGCCCCAAGCTAGCAAGTGAGTATAAAAGCTGACAGTATGGATGTTCCAAAACTGCGGAAATCTTTGGGCTTAGCTTAGTAACCGGCCCATGCAGCTGACAGGATGCTGTTATGCGAAGCCAACACAATAAACAGTGTAGCTCACAAGGAAACAAATATCAAATCCTCTGCTATCTCTAGGTTTGATGGGGACCTGAAGTTAAAGTGCTTGTTTGCTGCTTCTTTGCTTACTGTCTGCAGCCACATAGATTATTTCAGGATGGGAAATGTCGATTGCGCATAATCGGGCATTCCATGGGCTTGAAAACCTGTGGACCCGCCTGGGGTCGAGGACTGATGTGGGGCAAAGATAGTATGTACACAGTGGTACCACACGTTTAGATGACAGAAGGTAATCCCAAGGGTTTAGACCAGGTTGTTCCGGGAGACTCAGAGACCTGCCTGAGACGCAACAGGTCCAAAATCTGCTGTTTCAGACACTGGGAAATGATGGGGAGGCTAAGTCCAGCATAGCGGTCGTAACATCGAAGGGTTTGTAAACATCCTAAGACGCAACGTGGGAAGGCCACAGTCACAGCTTCAGTAGGTTGTTGCATAACATACGGCAGCTTAGGGTTCGATTGCTGGATGGATGTGTCTCAGGATGCTGTCTCTACAATTGGTTGAGTCCCAGGACGCATAGCTGAGGGTCCTCCTGAACAACCCTGACCCACACCCTCTGCAATTCAACGGACCCCCTCCCCCCCCCCCCTCTCCCCTAACTGCATCTGAGACGCAACACGCAGAGTGTAGAACAAACATCGTGAAGACTGTGCAAATACATGTTTGAATTTTGATTCTTACATGTTTTTTCAGCCATCTCTGGTCTGTCCAGTGTCCACCGGTTTCCAATTACAAGTCCTTCCTTGAGATACCCACAAAAATCAGGGAGTACACCAGCCGGATGAGATATATCCAGCCGCAAGATGACCTATGCTGATGCCTTCCGCCATAATTGAATAGTTGTAGTATACCTAACTGATGCACCACCTAACTTGTGTTCCCTGTGATTTTGAGGATGGTTGAAAGATCCCCACCCCCCACCCCACCCCCACCCCCGTTGTTGGGGAGTGGACTTGTCTTGGGCCATGACAATTGTATAGCTACATTTTAATGTCATGTAGTGATCTCATACTATCAAAAGTAGGGCCATCAAATCAAGTTCCCAGCTTTGCTTGGGTAGGCACATGGCATACTCGGGTTGACATGGCGTACTTGGGGGTTGCATATGGTACACACATGTGTTTGTGTGTGTGAGGTTGTGTGGGTGGGTGGTTGGGGGTGGCAGGGGGGGGGGGGGGGGGGGGGGGGGGAGGGGAGCTGTCGGGACTAAGGCATTCGAAACGTGTGTGGAATCATTTGTAAAGCTGGTCGCTAGGGTCGGTAGGGAGCGTGGGGAAGCGACCGACAGGCAGCGGCTGCTGCGAGGGCTTGTGGACGAATAGCCGTTCCCCCAACCTGTGCTGGGCCGTGTGCCGTGTGGATCAGATACCTTCACCTGTTCAGCCACCAAGCCAAGCTACATCCACTGCCAGATAGTTAGTACCAGGGACGACCAGGGAGGGCATCTCCACGGACCAAAACGCCCTCCAATCGTGGTGCCAGTGCCGGGCACGACTGCCGAATATATTCTGGGCCATCGGTTTCACCCCATACGCCAGGGCTGGAAGAACGTTACACAACGGTACCACACGCACACGTTGACTGCCTACGACGAATCGTGTGGCTGTGTTGACAGGTCACGCCACCTATAAAGCCTCGACAAATCATTTTCTGGGCAACTACCAGCTCGATACTTTTACGAATCCCCTTTCTCTCTCTCCTTTTCCCTGTACCTACTTTGTCCTATCAAAATGGCCTTCGCCGTCCGCAGCACCTCCTCCCATCTCCATGGCGAAGTCTTTCGCCAAGAGCTCCAACGCTCGCCTGAGCGTCGTTTCCAGGGCCTCCGAGCAGGAGCCCGCCACTCCCGCCCCCTCCACCTCCGAGTGAGTACAGAACAGCGTCGCACGTTTTAGTCTCAGGCGAGGTCTTTGTAGCTTGGCCCGCTGCACCCGCATGGTCCATGTGGTTCATGTGATTCGGCTGCTAGGCTTTGGCATGACATGCGTAACCCAAATTGCTCTGTTGCAAGAGGCATGCCTAACAGCAACAGACCTCGTTGTCCAACCCACATCACCTAAAAGTGACCCACTGTCTGCCCATGTAGTCTGCAGTGCCACCTTGTCTGCCTTATATAGTCCAGACAGCCATGCAAGCTTCAAATGCTGGTTTGTTATTAACTCTCTAGTGCTTCAAAATTTGCTTAGCTTTTCATGTATGATCTTGAGAACAATGGTGACACTATGATATTATGGTGGCAATGTGACAAGTATGGCAGTACCTTGATAAGTAGATAGCTCACTGAATCAAGTCATAATACGCTCCCTAATTCCTGGTACTGAAGTACATAGAATAAGTCGATATATGAGTAAAAAGTGAACCGTGCATGCCTTCCATGCTGCTCCACTTCCACAAATAATGTACCTACAGTGTTGTCAGAGGCCATCAGATACATGAGAAGTTATGCCAAGAGCTGCCTGACACAACAACTGATTGCTAAACCTTCCCCTTCCTGCCCCTTCTTGTCCATGCTTCAGGTCTGCCCCCCAGAAAGTTGTAAGCACCTCTGCTCCTGAGGAGGTTGTCAGCACCTCTGGCTACACCAAGCCCACTCCTTCCCCTGCCCCCTTTGCTGCCACTCTGGGCGATGTGATGAACTTTGGTGGTGCTGCCCCTGAGATCACCAACGGCCGCCTTGCCATGGTGGGCTTTGTTGCTGCCCTGGGTGCTGAGCTGTCCTCGGGCGAGTCTGTGCTGCGCCAGATTGGTGATGAGCCCACCCTCATCAACATCACCTTCCTGCTCTTCATCGCTGCCTCCCTCATCCCCATGTTCCAGAACAAGAAGGCTGAGGCCTTTGGCCCCTTCACCCCCAACGCCGAGCTCCTCAACGGCCGAGCGGCCATGATTGGCTTTGCTGCCTTGTTGGCCTTTGAGGCCACCAACGGAGCTGCCATGTTCTAAGCTGGCAATAGCTTGTAGCATTAGATAACTGTCGTTGATGTTGACTGTTTGATAGATATAAGATCATCAAATTGTATATTAGGTTATGTATGAGAGATGAGTGAGCTTTTAGATTAGACAAGAGCTGTTGTTTTTATCCACACATGGCACATGTGTTTGAGTAAGAGTGAGAGATGATTATGAGCGTGTTGTGTGCAATGCTAGCACTGTTTTTTACCCAATTCTTTGATCCTGTGTTATTTACCTACATGTAACGCAGCATATTCCACAATCTCCCTGCAAGAAGGCCAAGTTGTCCACGTTATTTGTTCAGTCACTGGCCCTTTCAGCCCCAGCTCTGTTTCATTATGGGGCTTGACATAGCAGCTTCAAGGCAGTAGCTTCTTCCTTTCTTATTCAGATCTGGCTAGAGTGTCTTTCGCTGATATAACGGACACTCTTATACGGGTGAAAGCTTGGGCTTTGTTCAGTAGCTGTTTAACGGGCGTGTAAGGATGCTGCCAAGCGAGTACTACAGTATAGTCAGTGCCCTATATCTCCTTACAGTTTCCTGGGGACCAGATCGTGTGGTGCTTATTTCTGGCCCGTCCGGATACCTTGCCAATATATAATCGGTTTGCTAATGGGTATCCAATAGATACGGGATTCAATTTCAGCCTACGTAAAATGTCACAAGATGTAACCTTAATAAAAACGTGCAAATCGTTTTGCCACATAGCCACACGGGGTTAAAACAATGCCTACTTTTAAGCCCCAGACATGCTTGAGCCCTAAATCTTCTTATGCTGATGCAGTATTTTATGTTGAATCAACTGTAAACTGGAATCGGGCAGGGCCGGCAGATCAAAAAGATAGCCCAATATTGCACGTTTATGCCTTCCCCCAAGTGTCACACCTGAGCATCGGACGCCCGATTTTAAACGTTTCTGCCTTCCTAAATGTTGCACCTAAGCATGTGTCAGCCCGATTCTAAAATTACAAGCCCAAATCTGTATGCATTACACTGCCCTTGACAGGCAATTGCACCAGGGCTGGACAGCTTAGGGGTGGGGACTGGGGGTGATGATGCAGTGAGAGCTCGTAGCCTCAAGGAACTCGTGGAAGCATTTGACTAGAAAGAACATTTTTTGAAAACATTTTTGAAAAACTTAGATTTGGATTCTGGGGGGTTACAACATGGCACGCACAATGGGATCCTCGGAACTCCCACATAGGGATTGTGTGATAGTCAAAATTCAGTTCTGCACCCCCTTTGGGTTGCCCATGTACCACAGTCACCCTCCACCTTTACAGAGGGCGGCCAGAAACTGGAGTTCTCATTATTTCAAACAAAACGGTAGCAGGACTGTTTTCTCAGCATTTTTCAGCTACACTTCCCCATAGGGCTAGTCCCCACCCAACTCGAACCCAATGGGTTAGGGGACACACCCGCCCATACCCCCCCCCCCCCCCCCCGCACACACACACACACACACACCACACACACACACACATCCAAACTCACACACACACTCGCTCTACCACACACACATTCAACCATACCCACACATTATCCAGGCATACCCACCCATCCATACCCATCCATACCATCCATACTCACCCATTCACCCACTCATACCCATCCATAGCACCCATTCACCCACCCATTCCCTCCCCCCCCCCCCCCCCCCCCCCTGGGTCTTAAGCAGTGCCAATGAACTATCCTTGTCAACGCACATTTTGCAATCAATTCAAAAACACCTCATTCAACGCATCCTGCATGTCTCACACACCACTCTTTGTAAAGTCCGTTCCCACACAGGTATCCTTGGAAATGACAGGGTAGACACTCTGGCACGCAAGGCAGCTGAGCACCCTGCCTCCACCAATTTTACTGACAACACTGGGGAAATCCCCCGCCACAATGTCTACTGGCCCACAGTTCAACCTCCTCGCACACCCATGGGAGATATTCCCCCACGCATCCTAGCACCTAACCTTACACAAGGTATCACCTCTAACCTGCCTACTAGCTGCCACCTTGGCCAACACCCTCTTAAAGGGATTTATGCAACCACCTGGGCTGATAACACTCCCCACCAACTTCCTCATGCAAGTAACAAATTTTTGACCTCAACCCTTATCCAACATAAAACTAAATTCCACATCCTTAAAGCCCGCTGGGGTAGACTGTGGAACCGTAAACTTGCATTCCGCTGGAAACTCCCTTATATTACAAGCACTCACCCACCCACGAACTCCCTATGCCCCATTTGCCACACCTGTGAGGACGGAGCGGGCCATATCCTGGCGAGCTGCACACACCGGACTTTCAAGGGGCTCTATATCAAGAGACATGACGCCGCAGTGCGACTCATCCACAAGGCCATTTGCACCGAAGCCCTGGGATCCCGCAGAATGATCATGGACGCTGGCAAGGAAGAGGACCTCCCCAGGGGGGTCCTGGGCAAACGTCTCCCTGACTGGTTACGCCCCTCCACTATTACTGTAGCGGACTGGAAGAGAATGAGACCTGATCTTGCCGTCCTACCTGACATAGACTCTCCTACCTGTATGTCTGATAAAGAACTCTGGGTTCTTGAGCTTGGATACTGCTCTGATACCAACCATGCTACTAAGTTTATCACTAAACACGCCCAGCATGTTGAATTAGTAAATGGCCTTAGATCGGCTGGATACCTCGTTCACTATGAAGTTATCACCGTTGGAACAACTGGTACTATTCCAACCTCTTTTTTGACTTCTATGACCACTCTTGGACTTCAGAGATCATGTGCCCTCAAACTGGCGGACACAGTCCACTCCCACACCATCACTAGCTTTCAGAGTATTTTACAGTGCAGACGTTTTATGGAAGCACACCCCGGGTCGATACCCGGGGACTAGCACACAGACCGTCCCCCCTCTCAGGTTTTGTCTTGCCAGCTGCATTGTGTCGGTGCTTCCCAACCGGGGTGAAAAACCCCCGTATTAAGCTGCACTGGCATGATGTGGCTACGGTGCCTGCCGGTCAGGCATCGGTGGTAATTCTTTTTACTGAGATGGCCCTACGGTGACTATAGCTAGCTCCGGCTTACGCTATAGTGTCCTTAACTTCACGTCCTGTTAGTAACGGTTCTACACGGATATAACAATTTCAATTTCAATTTCAATTTCAACGCACATTTAATGGTGGTCTCAGAATGTCATTTGGAGGTCTGAGTAAAAAGATAGAAAACAACCTGAGGGCTGACCCCCTCCCTCCCCCCCCCCCCCCCCCCCCCCCCCCCCCCTAAATGAGTTGCTCATAATGACCTGAAACATTGTTTCAAAAATATCGCTATGCTACATGCCATTATAGCCCCATTCTCAGGGGAAAACGATCGGCCTTGCTAAAAATTCGGGGGCCTGGGCTCCTCCTTTTCACATGTATAACCTGTAATGTAATGTAATGTAATGTAATGTAATGTAATGTAATGTAATGTAATGTAATGTAATGTAATGTAATGTACGTTTTACTTCCATCTGCCGGTATTCTTGACTGATGTACAAGAGAGACTTGTGAGCATGTGAATTTAAATTGGGTAATGATTTTTCATGTTCATGCATATATAGTTACCACACTTATGAAAAGGATTAATGTCACCCCCTGCACCACTTGACTACTACCCCCACCCCACCCACACATACACCCAGACACCCACCACCACCACAGTCAGCGTGAAACCCTGCAGCCATGCCAGACGCCAGCTGGGAACGAGTTCGACGGCCCGTCAGCAGCCAGCGGCCAACACCAGGGGCAGTGACCCCTGATCAGCACAATTATTTGCTGAGTCTTGCATCACCCATCGTTGCTAATCTACCAAACCCTTAGTGCACAGAATCTTCATAGCCGAATAGAATTTCTCCAATCTTGCATTGCACTATTTGGGAAGCTTCTTACGTGAGTTGCGAACAATCATACTTTCAGCCCTACAATCCGAGCAGCCTCAATCCTTGCTCCCATCCTCGTGAATCCTGGCGCGAATCATGCCGGACACTGGAGAATACACGGAATCTGAGACCGAAGAGCAAGGAAACTTCTACGGAGAACTGAAGACCGCGCTCTGCTGGAACGACAGCAAACATTTGTCCTTCCGCATTCGGCAGTTCGTGGAGACAGAGCGAAAGCTTGAGTTAAAGTACAAGGGCCTTCTCGACACGACAACTGGCGACTATGTGTTCAATGGGCATTTGAGGAAGAATATCTATCTGACTGGAACTCCATCGATAGAAAAGGTGTGCTACTGTCCTTTATCGGCACCCATATCAATAATATCTTCGTCCCCTATGGTGACTGAGACGAGCATGGGGTCTGACTCATCTGTCTCCTGTCAGATACTTTCTGAAGGAATACGTGAGCGTCCGCGAGGCTGCTTGAGATAGCAAAGCTGGTGCTAGTAGCCACAACGGCACTGTTAGCAGGCAGTCATACATTTCACATGCCCCGCACTCAACCTTAATCTCCCGTTCGCACATATACTAACAAACTCACTAACACTTCACTCACCTCACTCAAACTCACTCACACCTCACACACCTCACTCAGACTCACTCACACCTCACACACCTCATTCAAACTTACTCACATGCCTGTGAACCAGGGACTGGGTGGGAGTTGGGGGGAGAGGGTGTGTGTGTGTGGGGGGGGGGGACCTGAAGGACTAGCTTGTGCTTGCAGCACTCTGGTACCTGGCGTGGGTGACAGCAAGAAGAGAAAGGCTGGGATGAGTTAGAGACCAGAGTTTGAGGCCAGAGTTTAAGTGTTGTTCAGATATTTGACCTTGCCTACCTTACTGAGCATGTGTCGTACTGAGCATGTACCGTAACTACGTACAGTACATGCTCAGTCAAGGCCGTACTGAGCATGTGTCGTACTGAGCATGTACCGTACCTATGTACGGTATGTGCTCAGCCCAGGCCGTACTGAGCATGTACCGTACCTATGTAAGGTACATGCTCAGTCAAGGCCGCACTGAGCATGTACCGTAGTGAGCATGTGTCAGACTGAGCATGTACCGTACTGAGCATGTGGGGTTGGTTGTGATGTCAATTACCTTTCCTCGCTTGAAGGGGTACTCAGCCGCTTCCTAGCCCAGGTCCAGGGATATTTTTTTCAAATCAAAAATAGGAAATCTCATTCCTTCTTTTTATTTCCCTCCCTGTTTCCCCTCAAAACAGGATCCTTATCAATTTCCAGCAATTTCTGTAAAGGTGTACTGCCCAGGTCCGGAGGACTTTGACCCAGATCTAAATAACAAGATCTGAGAAACACAATGTAAATAACAAGTAACCTGTAAATAATAAGATGTACATGAAAACACCCAAGTGTTTCGAAAACTCAAATCCAAATCATCCACTGAATCGCTTTAAGGTGAACTCAGCAGCGTTCAGGCCCAGACTTAGGCGCAACGACATTGACCCAGATATAAATAAAGATCTAACAAACAAGATGTAAATAACAAGTACCCTGCAAATAACAAGATGTACACGAAAACACCCAGTTAATAACAAATAACCTGTACAAAACATGTAAATAAACCATCCACTGAATTGCTGTAAAGGTGTACTCAGCAGCATCCAGGCCACCCAACCAACCACCCACCCACCCAACCAACCACCTACCCCTGAATAATCCACCCAAAGGTTTACTCAGCAGCGTCCAGGCACCCACCCAACCACCCTAACCACCCAACCACCCAAAGGTTTACTCAGCAGCATCCAGGCACCCAACCAACCACCCGAACCACCCACCCAACCACCCAACCACCCAAAGGTTTACTCAGCAGCGTCCAGGCCCAGACTTAGGCGCAACGACATTGACCCAGATCGGGTCCTCCCTGGCGGTCTGAAGACACTCTTTTTCAAGGACTGGGTGTTGGGTCCCGGAGTGTCCTATGACTCAACTAGGCAGCAGCATCTGCGGTTTTCCATGGGGCTCAAGAAGTCCCCACAGGTAAGGCGTCCTGGTGGTTCCTGTTAATGCATACACTATTCTAGCACTGGGTTTGAATCCTGACGCTCATTGTTGTTCCATATCTGGGTACTAAGAACTGGGCAATAGGTGATGGGTCCAGGAATGTCCTATGCCCCCACCAGGCAACAGCATCTGCGTTTTCCCATGGGGCTCAAGAAGTCCCCACAGGTAAGGCGTCCTGGTGGTTCCTGTTAATGCATACACTATTCTAGCACTGGGTTTGAATCCTGACGCTCATTGTTGTTCCATATCTGGGTACTAAGAACTGGGCAATAGGTGATGGGTCCAGGAATGTCCTATGCCCCCACCAGGCAACAGCATCTACGTTTTCCCATGGGGCTCAAGAAGTCCCCACAGGTAAGGTGTCCTGGTGGTTTCTGTTAATTGCATTCCCTATCCTAGCACTGGTTATGGATCCTGGCGGTCATTGTTATTCTATATCTAAGTACCGGGTAGTAGGTGTTGGGTCCCGGAGTGTCCTATGACTACACAATATGGTTACTGTGATTCTGTGCACTATTCCAGTACTGGTTTTTCTGTGTGTTTTCCATGGGGTTCAAGAAATCCCCACAGGTGAGGCGTCCTGGTGGTTACTGTTAATGCATACGCTATTCTAGTACTGGTTTTGAATCCTGGCGGTCATTGTTATTCTATATGCTAGGTATTCTCCACTGCAACTGAAAGCACTGTCTCCTCTCTCCTGCATGTAACAATTAATATCAATATTATCATTATTCCCCACAGGTGCTAAAACACGGCGACAGGTCAGACCTATGGCTGACAGGCAGATGCAACGTGGAGGTGGACCCCCGTACTGCCGAAGTCTCTACTTTTGGGGCCCTCAAGGTGAAGATGCTGAAGTACAACGTCACGGACAAGCAGGACATCAAGGTCTGCGCTGGTATCACGTTTGAGAACAGTGGTAAGGGGTTCACGCATAACCCTTACCTCAAAATTTCGGAGAACAACATTTCAGCCCGTTTCCAGAAAAAGTCCCTGATGTTCTTGTACGAGCTGTAATCAGGATGAGGATGATAACAGGGGCGAGGAGGAGGACGTTGCGCTGGCATTACTTTCGAAAGCAGTGGTAAGGGGTTCCAGCATAACCCTTACCTCAATTTTTCAGGCAACAATATTTGAGCCCGTTTCCAGAAAACGTCTCTGTTGTTCTTGTACGAGCTGTAATAAGGATGAGGATGATAACAGGGGCGAGGAGGAGGACGTTGCGCTGGCATTGCTTTCGAGAACAGTGGTAAGGGGTTCCAGCATGCCCCTTTCCTCAAAATTTCGGAGAACAACATTTCAGCCCGTTTCCAGAAGAAGTTCCTGTGTTCCTATGTTCTTGTACAAGCTGTAATAAGGTGGGGCTGAGGATGATAACATGTACGAGGAGGAGGAGGAGGAGGAGGATGGTTACGAGGAGGAGGACGAGGAGGAGGAGTATGGAGATGAGGCTGATAATAGGGACGAGTAGGAGGAGGATGGTTACATAGAGGATGGGTATGGAGATGAGGCTGATAATAGGGACGAGGAGGAGGAGGATGGTTACGAAGAGGATGGGTATGGAGATGAAGGAAGGAGTGGAAGGATAATAGGGGCGTGGAGGAGGAGGAGGAGGGGGGTGATAATAAGGATGGGGATGATGGTTACATTATCCTTCTGCTCGACTCTCAGCCCGGTTCTATAACAAGGCTCTGATGAGCTCACATGGGCTGTTATGTAAGAATGAGGATGATAATAAGGATGAGGAGGATGGTCACATTATCCTTCTGCTCGACTCTCAGCCCGGTTCTAGAACGAGTCTCTGATGAGCTTACATGGTCTGTTATGTAAGAATGAGGATGATAATAGGGATGAGGAGGATGGTTGTATTATCCTTCTGCTCTACTCTCAGCCCGGTTCCACAAGAAGTCTCTGATGAGCTTACATGGGCTGTTATGTAAGAATGACGATCATACTAGGGATGAGGAGGGTGGTTGTATTATCCTTCTGCTCGACTCTCAGCCCGGTTCCACAAGAGGTCTCTGATGAGCTTGCACGAGCTTTGTAAGGATGATAATAGGGATGAGAAGGATAGTTAAATTATCCTGCTGCTCGGATCGGACTATTACATGGTTTTTCAGCTAGCTCTGGGCTGCTCGCCGTCTTACAGTTCCAAGTCCCTCCGTGCGATACCCACGGAAACCAGGGAGCATACTTGGCGGATTTTCAGGGCCATGACTGAGCAACTGCAGACTGTAGTGGAGCAGCAGGGCCATTGCTTTTCTTTTCGGCTACGTGCAGCTACTTCTAGGCAGCTCCCTAGGACTGCCACTGGGCCAGACCCAAATATTACAGGAGCACTGGAAAGCTGACGATATCAGCTTCCAGGTGCACTAGATTGCTTATGAGTTGGATGAAGAGAGAGGGTAGCTGCCTAGAAGCTGCTGCTGGTAGCTAAAAATAAAAGCTATGGTGGAGCCCTGCATCAGGGGCACTAGATAGATATATTCGGCCCCCAGCAGCAGCTTCTTGGAAGCTCCCTTACCCACCAGGCTAAGCCCCCAAATTTCAACAGTGATAGAAAACTGATCATGCCACCTCTCAGGTGCACTCGCTAGCTCCTCGCATGACTGAATGTCAAGCCAGGGAAGCTGCATAGAAGCTGTGCGGTGCAGTACCTAGCTCCTCGCATGACTGAATCTCAAGCCAGGGAAGCTGCATAGAAGCTGTGCGGTGCAGTACCTAGCTCCTCGCCTGACTGAATGTCAAGCCATGGAAGCTGCATAGAAGCTGTGTGGTGCAGTACCTAGCTCCTCGCCTGGCTGAATGTCAAGCCAGGGAAGCTGCATAGAAGCAGTGCGGTGCAGTACCTAGCTCCTCGCATGACTGAATGTCAAGCCAGGGAAGCTGCACAGAAGCTGTGCTACACGCAGGGGCAAGCCAGGGAAGCTGCATAGAAGCTGTGCTACACGCAGGGGCAAGCCAGGGAAGCTGCATAGAAGCTGCGTGGTGCAGTACCTAGCTCCTCGCCTGACTGAATGTCAAGCCATGGAAGCTGCACAGAAGCTGTGCTACACGCAGGGGCAAGCCAGGGAAGCTGCATAGAAGCTGTGCTACACGCAGGGGCAAGCCAGGGAAGCTGCATAGAAGCTGTGCTACACGCAGCGGCTCAGAAAAATAATGTTGTGTGTGAAGGGTAAGCTTAGCTGGTGGGGTGGGATCTTGGTGGTGGTGTGTGTGTGCGGAGGGGGGGGGGGGGGGGGGGGGGGGGTCAACCAGGAAGCAGGTGACTCATGAATTAAGTGGTGGTGGTGGGGATGGTGTTGCGCATGAAGGGCAAGATGAGCTGGGAGTGATCCCTATTACTTTTTCTGACTTCGCTTTGCAGTTGCCAGCCAGCTCCACCAGCCAGCAATTTAATTGAATTTATGACATGGTCTATCAGAATCCAGGCTGCTCACCGTCTGCGGGTTAAGTTAACATGGAAAGTATCATCGCTACTACTACTCACTCCTGAGTACAGAATGCAATCAAATGGGTGTAGACACTTTGCCTAGGTCATATGGGTTTGGGGGGGCACCACTTAAAGTTCATCAAACTGTTTATGGGGTTATAAGGGGGGCATATAGGGCCCCTTAGGGCATTATTTATCTCCCACACCCCGGGGAGGGTCCCCCCCCTGGCAGAGAGTGTTTCGACAGTATAATTGTATACTCAGATGGGTGTAGACACTTTGTCTAGGTAAAATGGGTTTGATTATACATTCTAATTGTATAATCAGATGGGTGCAAACACATGTCTCGGTCATATCAGGCAGTTAGCTTACGCTACCATACAAGTTTAATTATAATTGTAGATGATTGATTTAAAATGCTTATAATTGCAGACGGTTTAATCATTATGGTATAATTAAATTATCACTGTAGCACGATCTCGGGGTCCCCGTCAGTAAAACGATTGTTTGGGCTCAGTTCGTCAATGCCTTTTCTGTTTAGCCCTTCCTGTCACGGTTGGGCAAGTCCCTTTAGCCTATTTGGCCTACCCCTGGACTGTAACATACATATCGGTACATACATGGAAGTGCCAATTTGCAGGCAAGATTAGGTCGTGCAACAAGCAGACTGTACAAAGCAGGTATGCGTCCAAGGTGCCTGTATCAACGAGGCCTGGTTGCATACATAGATATCAAGTTTATTACCGCCCTTAATGTAGCAGAGACCCCACTGATTCGGCGGTCTGCGGGTTGAGGTGCCGATTATACTTTAGGGTCCAGCGTCCACCTGGGCGTGAACCCACGACATGGGCCGGTCACCTGAGATTGATAAGGGCGGTCAGGTTTTTTAAGATCGATACCGTAGATATTATGTACTTAGATACGTCATGTATGTAAAACAGTCCATTTAGTCGAAGTTGGCTACTCCCTAGACTGTAACACGCGTACATCAGGGTTGTTCAAAACGTTATGTTTTGCGTCTCAAACGCAGATTTTCGAGGGTCCAGTTCGTGACAAAAGTAGAATTGGCTCGAGAAGTGGTGAGTCGTGGATTTGGGCTCATGAAACCTAGGTTTTAAGAACAGTCACGTCTATCGCACATAGAGTTTTTAGTATCCTTGAACAGCCCTGGCTAGGGATATCCCTAAGGATTTGAGCATACACATTAAAAATCGTGGTGTGAAAAATCACAGGTGTGATATTTGGAAGACCGAAACATAAAAAACAGGGCACATGGCTTGCATACAGGACCAGCAATTTCCTTTAAGATATGTTCAAACATATCATACCAGAGAAAGAGGCATCAAGGAGATCCCACAATTGCTGCAGACGATATCTGCTTCTAATTAATACTTGTGACGCCTGCAAGGGGGGCGCAAACAGTAGCCAGGGGAGGGGGGCTTGGAATTGAAAGACTTTGAGCAGCCTTGAGTAGGCTGAAGAACTATATAGCGATCCAATACGCACTGAGGGACTTCCTATTACCTATTGGTTATTATGGGTCGGTTGCGTCTCAGGACGCAGAGCTGGGGGTCCTCTTATACAACCCTGATGGCGACACTGATGGAAAACGCTTGCTGGAGCCATGCAACAAAGTTCAAGGTGTGCGGCTTTCGCAGTTTATAGATTTTCCAGGTGTAGATATGCCATTTATGTTGTTGTTACAGTCCAGGGGTAGACCAAATAGGCTAAAGGGATTTCCCTAACCATGACAGGAAGGGCTACTGTATGCGCCTACATTGTTTGGCGGTCTTTGAACTCGGCCGTTGTAAAAACAATTGGACAAAATCATCCTGCGCACTAACTGTGGCGGTAATTTAAAATATGCAGTGAACCATAACTTGTCCCAAGTGCCACGCTTTGGCGGTTGCATCTTAAACCATGTTCATTACGGTATCCCATAATCGTATACCGGTATTCAGGATATTCATATTCATTCCTGGGCCTAGTGACAGCGGATATGGACCTAGGCATAAATAATATCCTGGACATGCTACTAAATAATATCCTAGGCCTATCCGGTGACTATCAGGGTAATTCAAAGCGCGCGCTTTTGCGCTTTTGAGCGCTAACTTTTTGTCCCCCTCTGCGCTTTAAGCGCAGTTTTTTGCAATCCCCTGTGGGCGCAGCAAGCAATTTTTGCGCTTTTTGCACTACAAAGCGCAGTTTTTTTGTTTTCAAGTGCGCTAAAGCGCTGGCCAATTTGGCCATTTGAAGTACCTTGCTATACGGTGACTATAGCTAGCACCGGCTTACGTTATGGTGTCCTTAACTTCACGTCCTGTGAGTAACGGTATTACACGGATGTAACAATTTCAATTTCCTAGGCCTGGGCATATTAAACTGATACAACTGGGCAACTGACTCTCTCGCAGAGCAATCCCGGAACGAATGGAAGCAGGTGCGGGGTCTTATCAGGATTGAACCCCATCGAGGTCACCTGGGCCCATCCCGGAGGGTCGTCGACTGGCATGGTAACTGGACTCTAGGTGTGATGTAAGCCCGTCCATCGCATATTTACGAGCCGGTTCCCTTAATCCAACGTCCTTAGAAGTGTCATTGTGACATATCTTCGAAATTAAGATTTACTTTCATTTTTATTTACAACTGGGCATACACTGATAACTTGTACACCCAACCATGGCATTGCATCCCATATTTACTGCTGTTAAATCATCAATTAATGATTAATAATCTATTAAATTAACAACTGCAGACAGCGAACAGATTTAATTGCAGACCACATTTACTTGCAGACAGTGCAAGACCATATTAAAGCGGTTACATCATCATCCTGAGCAATGCCAGGTGCCGTAGGCACGATTGTCAACAAACTGTTTACTTAGGCATGGGGCAGGGCAATTAAATGATCACTGTGGCACGAAATCAGGGACCCCGTCAGTAAAACGATTGTTTGGGGTTCAGTTCGTCAGTGTTTTTTGTTTTGAAGCCCTTCCTAGTTCCTACGCGGTTGGGCAAGTCCCTTTAGCCTATTCAGCCTACCCCTGGACTGTAACATACATACATACATACAGGGCACCAGAGCTTTATCCTCCTATTCAAACAACCAGAGCTGGTCTGATCATCTATAAGGCCGTCAAGAAGACGCCAGATTTAAAGAAATACTGAGTGAACTGGTCCCCACCAGATCGTTAGCATGATGCGCACCAGAGTACTTCAGGAGGACCCCCAGCTCTGCTGCCTGAGACGCAACACATTGTATAGCCTGCGCCCTGCGATGCAACAGAATCTTCCTTCTGGTCAACGGACCCTCCCAACGTTGTGTCCTGCGAAGCAGCGTCCTGAACATCCATGATGCGCACTAGGGTACTACAATTTGTCACATTGGTCAGCGCTTAAAGCGCACAAACGTCAAATTTGTCAGCGCTTTGTAGTGCACAAAGCGCAAAAACTGCGCGCCCACAGGGGGTTGAGAAAACTGCACGAAACGCACAGTGGGACTCAAAAAGCGTGCGCGAAATCGCGCTGCCGCACGCTTTGTAGTACCCTGATGCGCGCATCCATATGCTCAGCCCCAAATGGTATTACACGCTTTTTAGACCACCACCATGGTGGTTGGCCCCACTGACAGCAAATGGACTGCCCCCCTCAACCTCACGCCTCGTAATAAGCATACTATTTATTTATTTATAGACCATCACCATGGTGGTAGGCCCCAGTGAAAGCAAACGGGCTGCCCCCTTCAACATCATGCATCGTAATAAGACATCCTATTTATTTAGGTATAGACAATCACCAACAATCAAGCGGCTTCCAAGGAACAGCTTACCCCCCCTCCCCCTTCCAACTCATCCCTCCCACCTCCAACCCTCCTCCACCCATCTACCCCTCCATTAAGCCCCTCCCCTGACAACTCATCCCTCCCACCTCCACCCATCTACCCTCCACTAAGCCCCTCCCCCTGACGACTCATCCCTCCCACCTCCACCCATCTACCCTCCATTAAGCCCCTCCCCCTGACGACTCATCCCTCCCACCTCCACCCATCTACCCCTCCACTAAGCCCCTCCCCCTGACGACTCATCCCTCCCACCTCCACCCCTCTACCCCTCCACTGGCTGTGTAGACCATCATCAACAATCAAGCGGCTTCCGAGGGGTTGGGTGCAAAGTTGCCTGCGCCCCACACCACCTGTGTATCACGTCACGTCACACTCATGGGCAGTTACGTCACGTCACGTCACCTCACACGTCACGTCACGTCCCACTCATAGGCAGTCACGTCACGTCACCTCACACGTCACGTCCCACTCATAGGCAATCATGTCAGATCACAAGGGCGGCCACACACCCTTGTTTACTTATAGATAGGGGTCGGCAATATGATGTCATATGACATCATGTCATCATATAATATAATATGATGCCGGCGGTCTGACTAGGTAACTTTGGCCTGGGGCATCACATCATATGATATTAAATCACATGATTTGTGTATGATATCATATGATATCATACTCGTCTTTGGTCAACATCATATGATTTGCCGTTCCCTACTTATAGGCCATCACCAATACTCATGCGGCTTCGGAGGGGTTGTGCTTAGGAGTGTCAAACACCAGATGTGTGTTGATGTACTGCTTGAAAGCGGATTCTAGGCGGTTGGCCATCTTATAGAAGATGGTGTCCGCAGCGTTGTACAGCCTGCAACAGTACACCACAGTTAGAAAGTACACTGTACACCGCAGTTAGGAAGTACACGGAATACCGCCGTTATTAAGTACACAGAACATCACAGTTAGAAAGTTTACCGTACACCGCGGTTAGAAAGTACACCGTACACCACAGTTAGAAAGTACACCTCACACCGCCGTTAGAAAGTACACAGAACATCGCAGTTAGAAAGTACACCGTACACCGCAGTTAGGAAGTACACAGTACACCGCAGTTAGAAAGTACACCGTACACCGCAGTTAGAAAGTATACATCGAGAAATAACACATGACAAACAAGGTTTAAGGTATGCAGTATACAGCCTGAAAGAACACAGTACACATCAGTTAGGAAGTACATTTGTACCGGCGGTACCGTCTGAAACAGGACAACAGCAAGGGCAGTACAGCAGCATGTACACTATGCACAGCCTGTTCGCAGCCTGCATGTGCACTATGTGCAGACTGCAGTACAGTTGCATGTACACTATGTGCAGACTACAGTACAGCATCATGTACACTATGTGCAGACTGCAGTACAGTTGCATGTACACTATGTGCAGACTACAGTACAGCCGCATGTACACTGCGTGCAGCCTGCAGTACAGTTGTATGTACACTATGTGCAGACTACAGTACAGCATCATGCACACTATGTGCAGACTGCAGTACAGTTGCATCTACACTATGTGCAGACTACAGTACAGCCGCATGTACACTGCGTGCAGCCTGCAGTACAGTTGCATGTACACTATGTGCAGACTGCAGTACAGCCGCATGTACACTGCGTGCAGCCTGCAGTACAGTTGCATGTGCACTATGTGCAGACTACAGTACAGCCGCATGTACACTGCGTGCAGCCTGCACGGTAGTAGCACGTGCAGCTAGGAGCCCCCCCCCCCCCCCCCCCCCTCCAGACTTCCTTCAAGATCAACAGCTCACTCCTTTCTGAAAACAATCACCCCCCCCCCTTGCCTCCCCCCCCCCCCTGCCTACCCTAGACCATAAACCCTTGATGAGGGCTGTTCTAAAGGTCACCTGTAAACCCTAGACCCCAACTGAACAGTACCTGCAGTTGTCCACCATGCATCGTACATCGGCAGCGAAAATGTCCAGGTTGATGTAGAAACTCTGGCTCTGCAATCATTCACACAAATTGGATTCAATTCCAAATTTCCAAACTTGGAGAGTTGGATCCAAATTTGGAAAGTAGAATACGATTCAGAAACTGTAAAATGTCGAGGTTGATGTAGAAAACCCGGCTCTGCATTCATTCACACAAAATTGGAATCAATTCCAAATTTCAATTCGAATTTGGAAGGTTGAATACGATTCCGAATCTGGAATATGTCAGGGTTGATGTAGACATCCCGGCTCTGGTGACATTCACACCAGGTTCAATGTAAGCCAATGATATATGCTGTGACATCAAATTTGTATTCAATTTGGGCTCAAATTTTGAAAGTTGAATTCGAATTTGGAAGGTTGAATACCGATCTAAATCTGGAAAACGTCAAGGTTCATGTAGACATCCTCGCTCTGATAATATTCGCATAAGTTTCATTGGAAGCCAATGATATATGCTGCAGCATCAAATTTATGGTCAAATTTGGATTCCGAATTTGAAAAGTTGGATTCAAATTTGGGAAGTAGAATACGAGGCCGAATCTGGAATATGTCAGGGTTGATGTAGACATACCAGCTCTGGTGACATTCACACAAGTTCCATTGTAAGCCAACGATATATGCTGCAGCATCAAATGCATATTCAAATTTGGATTCGATTCCATATTTCAATTCGAATTTGGAAGGTTGAATACAATTAAGAATCTGGACTCTTAGCCAATGATATATACTGCGAGATCTAACTTGGATTCAAATTTGCGCTCAAATTTTGAATAAAGTAGAAAACGATTTCGAATATGTTGGCGAAACATGATTTCCTTACTGCTACATGTCATACAATTTTAAGAGGAATCCGGACATGCAATAAAAAGTGACCCTTTTATTTACTCTCAACTTTTTTTGGTTGGCTACGAATCCCGGAGCACAATCCCTTTAACCCCCCCCCCCAAAAAGTCAAGATAAATGTAATGTTTTTAGCTCTGCAGACATTCACACAAGTTTCACTCTCAGCCAATGATATATGCTGTCATATCAAATTTGGATTCTGATTTTGAATCCAAATTAAGCTGACCCAGTAGATTTCGAATCATAATCTGAATTGTGAGCTGGAAGGTGTAGAAATTTGGTTCTGAAGATATTTGCAAATGTCATTGTAAGCCAACGATATAGGCTGCAATATCAAATTATGATTCAAAGTTTGATTCCGATTTTGAATCCGAATAAAGTAGACCCAGTAGATTTCGATTTTGAATCCGAATAAAGTAGACCCAGTAGATTCCGATTTTGAATCTGATTTGATGAGCAGGTTGTTGGAGAAGTTTTGGTGGTTGGCCCCAGTGAAAGCAAACGGGCTGGCCCCCACAACGTCACGCCTCGTAATAAGGCAAAGGCATAATATTTATTTGTTGGCTCTGGAGA
This sequence comes from Microglena sp. YARC, assembly GCA_022414725.1. NCBI lineage: Eukaryota > Viridiplantae > Chlorophyta > Chlorophyceae > Chlamydomonadales > Chlamydomonadaceae > Microglena > Microglena sp. YARC. The sequence goes on along the minus strand of JAJSRW010000178.1, from coordinate 29,541 downwards.
TTTTCACACGAGCTTCCTTTGTGGGACAAAATGATGCAGGCTGCGATTTCCAATTCGAATTCAAATTCAAATGAGTGTGAACCTGTAAGCGCCAGACTTCCTTTCCGGAACAAAATGACACAGGCCGCAATTTCAAATTCGAATTCAAATTCAAATGAGTGCGTAGGAGCACGGGCTTCCTAAGCGGAACAAATGATGCAGGCCACGATTTCAAATTCGAATTTAAATGAGTGCGTACTTTTAAGCGCATGGGCTTCCTTAGCGGGACAACATGATGCAGGCCGCAATTTCAAATTCGAATTCAAATGAGTGCGTACCTTTATGCGCACGGGCTTCCTTTGCGTGACAAAATGATGCAGGCCGCGATTTCAAATTCGAATTCAAATTCAAATGAGTGCATTCCTCTTAAGCGCACTGGCTTCTTTTGCGGAACAAAATGATGCAGGCTGCGTTTTCAACTTCAAATTCAACTTAGTGCGTACCTCTAAGCGACGGCGTATGAGACTCAGATCCATCGGGTACTTAATGACTTCCGGGTAATCTGGCACCTGCAGTACAGTTGCAGTGCGAGTTGGTTTCGGTGGGATGTGAGTGAGGTTACGCAAGTGTACTGTATAGGGCACTTCATGGTATCCAGGTAGTCTGGTACCTGCAGTACACTTGCAGTACGAGGTGGTTTTTGTGGGACGTGAGTGAGGTACAGGGTACTCGATGACATCCAGGTAGTCTGGTACCTGCAGTACACTTGCAGTACGAGGTGGTTTTGGTGGAACATGTGTAAGGTTGCGCAAGTATAATGTACAAGGTACTTGATGACAACTGAGAAGTCTGGTGCCTGCAGTACAGTTGCAGGTACGAGGTGATTTTGGTTGGATGTGAGTGAGGTGCATGGTACTTGATGACATCCAGGTAGTCTGGTACCTGCAGTACAGTTACAGGTACGAGGCGGTTTTGGCTCGATGTGAGTGAGGGTCCATGAAGGGCCTCTTCCATCATACTCAGCTCATCTATAAAGAGGTTCATGAAGCGCTCCCACCACTTCCAACCACCAGTCAACCACACCAACACACAACTAAGCAGCCAGCCCCTCTCAATCCCCCCTTCCCTATCCTCCCCCCCCACCCCCACCCCATCTCTCCCCCCACCCAACCCCACCTCCCCATTCCATTCCACCCATCCCTATCTCCGATCATCACCTCACCCGGATTCACTGGGGCCATGAAAGGCCAAGCCACTCCCACATTAAGGGCGCCTGGAGGCGCGTCCCGAATGAATGATTCGAATCCTAAATTCAATGTATTTTAATTAATTGAATTGAATTGTATTTAATGTTGTGTTATTTTAATTCGATTTATTCCTTTCCATTTACAGTAATTAAATTAATGTGATTTGAATGCATGTAATTGATTTAAATTGTATCAATTCGAATAGGATTAAATTTGAACGGTGCCTGGAGGCTTTAAATTAATTGAATTCCACTGAATCGATTGATGATTAAGCATTGTTAACTATAAAGTGACGAAAAGAGAGATTTTGAAGGGTTGTTGATTTTTAAGCAGTATTGAACGTTTGTGTAATGTAACGAAATGCATGTTTGTAGATTGTATTTTTTTTAAAGAATTTGATGCAAGAAAAATGAGGCCAATCAGGTGTTTGGTTGATTACACTATACATGTTTCGGCCCAGCCCAGACGTAAACGGTATGTCCCGTCTTCCTGAGCGGGTTTTTGGCCAGCGGCAGGTGGCGTGGCTTGCCCCTGCCCCGCCCGGTGCCCCCGCCCCTGCCCCCGGCCCCGGCCCCGCCCCTGCCCCCGCCCCTGCCTCACGCACGGCCCTGAGGTGGGGTCCGAGGGCTAATTATAACACAAGTGCCCTAGGGGATTTTTTCGTCCATTGTGATGCGTACATGTTTCGCCTTGGTTTTTTGACGACTATTCTGTTCCCAAACCTATGTATACGCACATGTTTTAGTGGTTCAAATTTGAAATGTTAGCTCAAAACACCCTGAAATCAAATTGTTAACCGTTAATTGTAGCTTTGGGGCCCAACCTGAGCTCCTTTTCGTGAATTGCGATGCTCATATGTGCTCTGGTGAGAATTTGTCAGGTATAAATAAGTCTTATAATTCATCAAAATATATGATGTTCAATTTTTTTGATGTTTTTCATAAAACCTGAAAATGTGGTTGGTGACACACGGACGAACGGACGAACTAACGGACATTTTAATGGGGCTAATCCCTCATCAAAAAATCTGGAGATTGTTTTCATTCGGGTATCATACTCAGCTCGTCTATAAGTAGGTTTGTGAAGCACTCCAACCACTTCCAACCACCTACAACCACCAGTCCCCCCCCCCACCCTACCCTACCTCTCCCCCTACCCCACCTCCCCATTCCACCCATCCCCCTTCCTTACCTCAGCCAGATTCACTGGGGCCATGAAGAGCCAACCACCTCTATACCACCACTGAACCTCACTAACACCCATCTCCCCACACCCATTCCTATCCACCCCATCCCCATCTCCCATCCTTACCTCAGCCGGGTTTACCGGGGCCATGAAGGTCTAAGCCTCTTCCATCCGACTCATTAAGTGCCCCAACCACTTCCAACCACCCTCAACGACTAGTCAACCACACCAACACACCCCATTAACCAGTCAACCCCTCTCAGTCTCCCCACCTCCATAGCTATCACCATCTCTCCATCCCCATTCCCGGTCCTTACCTCAGCCGGGTTCACTGAGGACATGCGCGCCAACCACCACTGAACCCCACCAACACCCCACCAACCAGTCAATCTCTCTCAATCTCCCCTTCCCTCACCTCCCCATCCCCCTTCCCTCCCCATCCCCCATCCCTCCTCTCCCCATCCCCCTTCCCTCCCCTCCCCATCCCCTTCCCTCCCCATTCCCGGTCCTTACCTCAGCTGGGTTCACTGGGCACATGCGCGCCAACCACCACTGAACCCCACCAACACCCCACCAACCAGTCAACCTCTCTCAACCTCCCCTTCCCTCCCCTCCCCATCCCCCTTCCTTACCTCAGCCGGATTCACGGGGGCCATGAAGGGCCAAGCCTCTTCCATCCTACTCAGCTCATCTATGATGAGGCTCATGAAGCGCTCTAAGGAACTTGGGTTCACATCTTCCACCCCTTCTTTGAATAGCAACTGGAAACCTATTGATAGGGGGGGGGGGGGGGTAGGTTGGTGGGTGGGGGGATGGGTAGGTGGGGTGGGTGGGTAGGTAGGTAGGTAGGTAGGTGAGTAGGTAGGTAGGTGGGTAAGGGGGAAGGTAGGTAAGTGGGTGGGTAGTCCATCCTACTCAGTTCATCAATGATGAGGCTCATGAAGCGCTCTAAGGAGACGGGCTTCACATCCTCCACCCCTTCTTTGAATGGCAACTGGAACCTAGCAATAAGGGGGGGGGTAGGTTGGTTGGTTGGTTGGTGGGTGGGTGGGTAGGGGGGTATCAAGGAGGGTGGGTAGGTAAGTAGGTGGGTAGGTAGGTAGGTAGGTGGGTAAGAGGGAAGGTATGTAAGTGGGTGGGTAGGTAGGTGGGTAGATTGCTAGGTGGGTGGGTATGTAAGTGGGTGGGTAGCTAGGTGGGTAGCTAGGTGGGTGGATGGGAAGGTAGGTGGGTAGTCCATCCTACTCAGTTCGTGTATGATGAGGCTCATGAAGCGCTCTAAGGAACTTGGGTTCTCATCCTCCACCCCTTCTTTAAATAGCAACAGGAACCTAGCGATAAGGGGGGGGGGGGGGGGGGGGGGGGTAGGTTGGTTGGTTGGTGGGTGGGTGGGTGGGTAGGGGGGTATCAAGGAGGGTGGGTAGGTAGGTGGGTAGGTTTCTAGGTGGGTAGGTATGTAAGTGGGTGGGTAGCTAGGTGGGTAGCTAGGTGAGTGGATGGGTAGGTAGGTGGGTAGTCCATCCTACTCAGTTCATCAATGATGAGGCTCATGAAGCGCTCTAAGGAGATGGGGTTCACATCCTCCACCCCTTCTTTGAATGGCAAACTGGAACCTAGCGATAAGGGGGGGGGGGGGGGGGGGGGGGGGGTAGGGGGTTGGTTGGTTGGTGGGTGGGTGGGTAGGGGGTATCAAGAAAGGTGGATAGGTAGGTGAGTAGGTAGGTGGGTAAGGGGGAAGGTATGTAAGTGGGTGGGTAGGTAGGTGGGTAGGTTGCTAGGTGGGTAGGTATGCAAGTGGGTGGGTAGCTAGGTGGGTGGATGGGTAGGTAGGTGGGTAGTCCATCCTACTCAGTTCATCAATGATGAGGCTCATGAAGCGCTCTAAGGAGACGGGGTTCACATCCTCCACCCCTCCTTTGAATAGCAACTAGAACCTAGCGATAAGGGGGGGGGGGGGGGGTAGGTTGGTTGGTTGGTTGGTGGGTGGGTAGGGGGGTATCAAGGAGGGTGGGTAGGTAGGTGGGTAGGTAGGTAGGTAGGTAGGTAGGTAGGTAGGTAGGTGGGTAAGGGGGAAGGTATGTAAGTGGGTGGGTAGGTAGGTGGGTAGATTGCTAGGTGGGTAGGTATGTAAGTGGGTGGGTAGCTAGGTGGGTGGATGGGTAGGTAGGTGGGTGGGAAGTCCATCCTACTCAGTTCATCAATGATGAGGCTCATGAAGCGCTCTTAGGAACTTGGGTTCACATCCTCCACCCCTTCTTTAAATAGCAACAGGAACCTAGCGATAAGGGGGGTGGGGGTGGGGGTGGGGGTGGGGGTAGGGGAGGGAGGCTGGTTGGTTGGTCGGTGGCAGTCCATTTTACTGGAACCTAGCAAGAAGGGAGTGGGGGGTGGGGGTAGGGGAGGGAGGCTGGTTGGTTGGTCGGTGGTAGTCCATTCTACTGGAACCTAGCAAGAAGGGAGTGGGGGGTGGGGGGTGGGGGTAGGGGAGGGAGGCTGGTTGGTTGGTTGGTGGTAGTCCATTCTACCGGAACCTAGCAACAAGGGGGTGGGTGTGGTGGAGTGGGTTGGGGACTGCTGGTTGGTAGGTGGGTGGGGGGGAAGCTGGTTAAGCTGGGTCGTCCACTCTACTGGAACTAGCAACAAGGGGGTGGGTGGGGGTGGGGGTGAGGATGGGGTGGGGTAGGGAGTGCTGGTTGGCAGGTGGGTGCGTATGAAGGTACATGGGTGGGTGGGTATGTAGGTAGATGGGTGAGTGGGGAGGTAGGGGGTTCACATCCTCCACTCCTCCTTTGAAACTCAACTGGAACCTAGTAGCAAAGGTGTGGGTGCGGGGTGGGGGGGAGTGCTGGTTGGTAGGTGGGGGGGTATGGAAGTACGTGTGTGGGTGGGTGGGTGGGTATGGAGGTACATGGGTGGGTGGGTAGGTAGGTGGGTGAGAGGGGAGGCAGGGGGTTCACATCCTCCACTCCTCCTTTGAAACTTAACTGGGACCTAGTAGCAAAGGTGTGGGGTGCGGGGTGGGGGGGAGTGCTGGTTGGTAGGTGGGTGGGTATGGAAGTACGTGTGTGTGTGTGTGGGTGGGTATGGAGGTACATGGGTGTGTGTGTGTGGTGGTGGTGGTGGTGGTGGTGGTGGTGGTGGTGGTGGTGGTGGGGGGGAGTGTGTGCGTACTGCCATCACATACTTGGGAGCATCAGGCTCCCATCCAGCCTCTTTGACTAGGGGAAGTTGTTTGTATGCGTGTGTGCCTGTGTGAGTGAGCGAGTGCGTTTGTGTGTATACTTGTGTGTGTACTGCCGACGTACTGCCATCATTTTCTTGGGAATATCAGGCTCCCATCCGGCCTCTTTGACCCCGGGAATTTGTATGCGTGTGTGTACTGCTGGTGTACTGCCGTCAATTACTTTGGAATATCAGGCTCCCATCCGGCCTCTTTGACACCAGAAATATGAGTGTGTGTGGTGGGGGTAATGCCAGCGTACTGCCATAACTTACTTTGGAATATCAGGCTCCCATCCAGTCTCTTTGACCCCGGGAATTTGTATGCGTGTGTGTACTGCTGGTGTACTGCCGTCACTAACTTGGGAATAGCAGGCTCCCATCCAGCCTCTTTGACCCCGGGAATTTGTATGCGTGTGTGTACTGCTGGTGTACTGCCGTCACTTACTTGGGAATATCAGGCTCCCATCCAGTCTCTTTGACCCCGGGAAGTCGTGTGTGTGTGTACTGCTGGCGTACTGCCGTCGCGTACTTGGGAACATCAGACTCCCATCCAGCCTCTTTGACCCCGGGAAGTCGTGTGTGTGTGTACTGCTGGTGTACTGCCGTCACTTACTTGGGAATATCAGGCTCCCATCCGGCCTCTTTCACCCCGGGAATGTGCTTGTATGTGTGGGCGTGAGTGAGTGAGCGAGTGCGATTGTGTGTGTGTGAGTGTACTGCCAGCGTACTACCATTACTTACTTGCTTTTTTACTTTACATACTTTGGAATATCAGGCTCCCATCCAGCCTCGTCGACCCCAGGATGTCGTGAGTGAGCGTACTGCCAGCGTACTGCCATCACTAACATGGGAGCATCAGACTCCCATCCAGCCTCGATGACCCCGGGAATGTGTTTTATGTGTGTGTGTGCGTGCGTATGGAGTGTGTTTGTGTGTGTATGCATGCGTGCGTGTCTGCGTGTGTGAGTGACCGACCGTGTTTGTGTGTGTGAACTGCCATCACTTACTTTGGAATATCAGGCTCCCATCCGGCCTCTTTGACACCAGAAATATGAGTGTGTGTGGTGGGGGTACTGCTGGTGTACTGCCATCACTTACTTGGGAATATCAGGCTCCCATCCGGCCTCTTTGACCCCGGGAATATCCATGATTGATAGTAGGGCAGTAGCAGGAACATCAACTTCTGTTGTAAAATGGTGCCCCAGACCCTGTGCAAAGTCAAGGGGGTCCAATTTAGGCTTTGGACAAGGTAGGCAAAAGGAAGACAATAGCAGGAACATGCAAGTTTAAGCAAGGTAGGCAAAAGTAGGGCAGTAGCAGGAACATCAACTCCTGTTGTAAAATGGCGCCCTAGACCCTGCAAAGTCAAGGGGGTCCAATTTAGGCTTTGAACAAGGTAGGCAAAAGGAAGACAGTAGCAGGAACAGCAACTCCTGTTGTAAAATGGCGCCCTAGACCCTGCAAAGTCAAGGGGTTCCAATTTAGGCTTTGAGCATGGCAGGCAAAAGGAAGACAGTAGCAGGAACAGCAACTCCTGTTGTAAAATGGCGCCCTAGACCCTGCAAAGTCAAGGGGTTCCAATTTAGGCTTTGAGCATGGCAGGCAAAAGGAAGACAGTAGCAGGAACAGCAACTCCTGTTGTAAAATGGCGCCCTAGACCCTGCACCGAGTCAAGGGGTTCCAATTTAGGCTTTGGGCAAGGTAGGCAAAAGGAAAAAAGTAGCAGGAACATCAACTCATGTTGTAAAGTGGCGCCCTAGACCCTGCACCGAATCAAGGGGGCCCAATTTAGGCTTTGAGCATGGCAGGCAAAAGGAAGACAGTAGCTGGAACATCATCTCCTGTTGTAATTGACGCCCCAGACACAGCACATACTCAAGGGGGTCCAATTTAAGCTTTGGGCAAGGTAGGCATAAGGAAGGCAGAGTCAAGGGGGTCCAATTAAGGCTTCAACAAGGTAGGCATAAGGAAGACAGTAGCAGGAGCATGGACTCCCGTTGTAAAATGGTGCCCCAGACCCTGTGCAAAGTCGAGGGGGTCCAATTTAGGCTTTGGACAAGGTGGACAAAAAGAAGGGAGTAGCTGGAGCACGGACTTCTTTTGTAAAATGGTGCCCCAAAGCCTGTGCAGAGTCAAGGGGCTCCTATTTATGCTTTGGGCAAGGTAGGCATAAGGAAGCAGAGTCAAGGGGGTCCAATAGGGCTTGAACAAGGTGGACAAAAAGAAGATAGTAGCTGTTGTATGGATTCCTGTTGTAAAATGGTGCCCCACACCCTGCACAGAGGCAAGGGGTTCCAATTTATGCCTTGAGCATTTGGACATCATATAAGCATAGCAAATCGCCGTTCTAAGTATTTCACAGCGTGGTGAAAAAAAGGTATAATTATAGCACCAAATTGTTCATTTTATGCTTTTTATCACGATATGAAGCGTATGTGAGTACATTTAAGCATCCATTGTACTTCGAATAGCAATAATACATATGTTAGGGCAAGGTAGGCATAAAATGGTGCCCCGGACCTAGTGCAGAGTCAAAGGGTTCCTATTTGGCTTTGGGCATGGTTGTCATAAAATGGTGCCCCACACACTGTGCAGAGTCAAAGGGTTCAAATTTAGGCTTTGAACAAGGAAAAAGGAAGATAGTAGCAGGAGCATGGACCCCTGTTGTAAAATGGTGCCCCACACACCGTGCAGAGTCAAGGGGTTCTTATTGAGGCTTTCGGCAAGGCAGGCAAAAGTAGGGCAGTAGCAGGAGCATGGACTCCAGTTGTACAATGGCGCCCCAGACCCCGTCCGTTTTTGTCTTCTCCGTTATATATAGCAATCGCTAGTTTTGACCCCCGTTTTGGCAAAATTGTTGCTACAAAAATGTAAAAAACATATACCTAAATGTTGCCCTAAATTGCCCTAAAAGCTATAAACGCCATCACTGGAGGTTGGTCATGTGTCATTGTCCGGTCATGTGTCATTGGTCAGTCATGTGTCATTGGTCAGTCATGTGTCATTGGTCAGTCATGTGTCATTGGTCAGTCATGTGTCATTGGTCAGTCATGTGTCATTGGTCAGTCATGTGTCATTGGTCAGTCATGTGTCATTGGTCAGTCATGTGTCATTGTCCGGTCATGTGTCATTGGTCAGTCATGTGTCATTGGTCAGTCATGTGTCATTGGTCAGTCATGTGTCATTGGTCAGTCATGTGTCGTTGGTTAGTCATTTATTACTTTTCACATTCATTCCTTGGTTCGATTTTAGTCCCTCCCTCTCTGCCTCCCTCCCCTAATTCGCCCGCCTGTTTGTCAGTCCATCCATCCATCCAACCATCCATCCATCCAACCATCCATCCATCCATCCATCCATCCATCCAACGAACCATCCATCCAACGAACCACCCATCCAACCATCCATCCATCCAACCATCCATCCAACCATCCATCAACCAATTCATCCATCCATCAATTTCTTCAAAACAAAAAACTCAACGCGTTTTTTTCAAAACACAAAATCACTGTGGGAACGATGTGTGAGATAGAGATGGTGCGTATCCAGCCATCTAACAGGTCATCCATTCATCCATCCATCCACCAAAAAACTCAAAACTCAAAACTTGTTTTTTTAACAGAAACTCACTCGGTGAACAATGTGTGATTCGAGATGGAGCGAATGCATCCATCCATCCATCTACCTAGCCATCCATTCATCCATCCATCAAACCATCCATCCTTTCTTCAAAATAAAAACTCAAACCTATTTTTTCAAAACACAAACTCATAAACTTTTTTTCAAAACAAGAACTCACTGGGTGAATTATGTGTGAGCTCGAGAGGAGCGTATGCGCGCCTCCATCCACCTTGCCATCCATCCCTCCATCAACACATCCATCCAGTATCCAAGCTATCTATCCAATCATCCATCCAACCACCCACCACCATCCACCCATCACCCATCCATCCACACCATCCATCCACCCACATCCATCCCCATCACACCCATCACCCATCCACCCATCATTCCATCCACCCATCCATCACTCCATCCACCCATCCATCCACCCATCACCATCCATCCATCACCCCCCATCACCCATCCATCCACCCATCCATCCACCCATCACCCATCCATCACCCATCCATCACCCATCCATACCCCACCCATCACCCATCCATCATCACCCATCCATCACCCATCCATCCATCCACCCATCACCCCCATCCATCCATCATCATCACCCATCCATCACCCTCCATCCACCCATCACCCATCCACCCATCCATCACCCCATCACCATCATCACCCATCATCCACACCCATCCATCCACCCATCACCCCATCCATCCACCCATCCATCCATCCATCACCCATCACCCATCACCCATCCATCCACCCATCACCCATCCCATCATCACCCATCCATCCACCCATCACCCATCCATCACCCATCCATCCACCCATCACCCATCCATCACCCACCCATCCACATCCATCACCATCCATCACCCATCCATCCACCCACCCATCACCCATCCATCATCACCCATCCATCCACCCATCACCACATCCATCATCCATCCACCCATCACCCATCCATCCACCCATCACATCCATCCATCCACCCATCACGCCATCACCCATCCATCCATCCACCCATCACCCATCCATCCACCCATCATTCATCCATCCACCCATCACCCATCCATCCACCCATCCATCCACCCATCACCATCCATCCACCCCATCATCCATCCACCCATCACCCATCACCCATCCATCCACCCATCACCCATCCATCCACCCATCACCCATCACCCATCCACACCCATCACCATCCATCCACCCATCACCCATCCATCCATCACCCATCATCACCCATCCATCCATACCCATCACCCATCCATCCACCCATTCATCCATTCCACCCATCACCCATCCACCATCACCCCCATCACCCATCCATCCACCCACATCCATCACCCATCCATCCACCCATCACCCATCCATCCACCCATCACCCATCCATCCACCCATCCATCCATCACCCATCCACCATCACCCATCCATGCCACCCATCCATCCACCCATCCATCCACCCATCACCCATCACCCATCATCCACCCATCCATCCACCCATCACGCCATCCACCCATCCATCCACCATCCATCCATTCCACCCATCACCATCCATCACCCATGCCACCCATCACCCATCCACCCATCCATCACCCATCACCCATCCATCCACCCATCCATCCATCCATCACCCATCACCCATCCATCCACCCATCACCCATCCACCATCACCCATCACCCATCACCCATCCACCCACCCATCCACCCATCCATCCACCCATCACCCATCCACACCACCATCCCACCCATCCACCCATCACCCATCCATATTTTCAATACACAAACTCACTGGGTGAAGGATGTGTGAGATTGAGGTGGAGCAAATGCGCGCCTTCATCCATCTACCTAGCCATCCATTCATCCATCCATCAACCCATCCATCCTGTTTTCAAAACGAAAACTCGTTTTCTTTCAAAACACAAACTCAAAACTGTTATTTCAAAACACAAACTCAAAACTGTTATTTCAAAACACAAACTCAAAACTGTTATTTCAAAACACAAACTCAAAACTGTTTTTTCAAAACACAAACTCAAAACTGTTATTTCAAAACACTAACTCAAAACTGTTATTTCAAAACACAAACTCAAAACTGTTATTTCAAAACACAAACTCAAAACTGTTATTTCAAAACACAAACTCAAAACTGTTATTTCAAAACACAAACTCAAAACTGTCATTTCAAAACACAAACTCAAAACTGCTGTTTCAAAACACAAACTTACAACTATTTAAAAAAACATAAAACTCAAAACTACTTTTTTCAAAACACGAACTCACTGGGTGGACGATGTGTGAGTTTGAGATGGAGCGTATGCGCGCCTCCAAGGCTGTCCTCTGTTTCTTGATCAATTCGGGGAACTCTGTGTAGCAGATCTGAGAGGGTTGGTAGGTAGAGGGTTGGTAGGTAGAGGGTTGGGGGTAGAGGGTTTAGGTAGGTAGAGGGTTGGGGGTAGAGGGTTGGGGGTAGAGGGTGGTAGGTAGAGGATTGGGGGAACGGGGTGTTGGGGGTAGAGGGTTGGTAGGTAGAGGGTTGGGGGTAGAGGGTTGGTAGGTAGAGGGTGGGGGAAGGGGGTTGGTAGGTAAAGGGTTGGGGGTAGAGGGTTGGTAGGTAGAGGGTTGGGGGTAGAGGGTTGGTAGGTAGAGGGTTGGGGGTAGAGGGTTGGTAGGTAGAGGGTTGGGGGTAGAGGGTTGGTAGGTAGAGGGTTGGGGTAGAGGGTTGGTAGGTAGAGGGTTGGGGTAGAGGGTTGGGGGTAGAGGGTTGGGGTAGAGGGTTGGGTAGGTAGAGGGTTGGGGGTAGGGGTTGGTAGGTAGAGGGTTGGGGGTAGAGGGTTGGTAGGTAGAGGGTTGGGGGTAGAGGGTTGGTAGGTAGAGGGTTGGGGTAGAGGGTTGGTAGGTAGAGGGTTGGGTAGAGGGTTGGTAGGTAGAGGGTTGGGGGTAGAGGGTTGGTAGGTAGAGGATTGGGGGAACGGGGTTGGGGGTAGAGGGTTGGTAGGTAGAGGGTTGGGGTTGAGGGTTGGTAGGTGGGTTGGGGTAGAGGGTTGGTAGGTAGAGGGTTGGGGGTAGAGGGTTGGTAGGTAGAGGGTTGGGGGTAGAGGGTTGGGGGTAGAGGGTTGGTAGGTAGAGGGTTGGGGGTAGAGGGTTGGGGGTAGCGGGTTGGTAGGTAGAGGGTTGGGGGTAGAGGGTTGGTAGGTAGAGGGTTGGGGGTAGAGGGTTGGTAGGTAGAGGGTGTGGGGTAGAGGGTTGGTAGGTAGAGATTGGGGGTAGAGGGTTGGTAGGTATGAGGATTGGGGGAACGGGGTTGGGGTTAGAGGGTTGGTAGGTAGAGGGTTGGGGTAGAGGGTTGGTAGGTAGAGGGTTGGGGGAAGGGGGTTGGTAGGTAGAGGGTTGGGGTAGAGGGTTGGTAGGTAGAGGGTTGGGGTAGAGGGTTGGTAGGTAGAGGGTTGGGGGTAAGAGGGTTGGTAGGTAGAGGGTTGGGGTAGAGGGTTGGGGGTAGAGGGTTGGTAGGTAGAGGGTTGGGGGTAGAGGGTTGGTAGGTAGAGGGTTGGGGGTAGAGGGTTGGTAGGTAGAGGGTTGGGGGAAGGGGGTTGGGGGTAGAGGGTTGGTAGGTAGAGGGTTGGGGGTAGAGGGTTAGTAGGTGAAGGGGGTTGGGGGTAGAGGGTTGGTAGGTAGAGGGTTGGGGGTAGAGGGTTGGTAGGTAGAGTGGTGGGGGTAGAGGGTTGGTAGGTAGAGGGGTGGGGGTAGAGGGTTGGTAGGTAGAGGGTTGGGGGTAGAGGGTTGGGGGTAGAGGGTTGGTAGGTAGAGGGTTGGGGGTAGAGGGTTGATAGGTAGAGGGTTGGGGTAGAGGGTTGGGGGTAGAGGGTTGGTAGGTAGAGGGTTGGGGGTAGAGGGTTGGGGGTAGAGGGTTGGGGTAGAGGGTTGGGAAGGTAGAGGGTTGGGGGTAGAGGGTTGGTAGGTAGAGGGTTGGTAGGTAGAGGGTTGGGGGTAGAGGGTTGGTGGGTAGAGGGTTGGTGGGGGGTAGAGGGTTGGAAGGTAGAGGGGTTGGGGGTAGGGTTGGTAGGTAGAGGGTTGGTGGTAGAGGGTTGGTAGGTAGAGGGTTGGGGGTAGAGGGTTGGGGGTAGAGGGTTGGTGGGGTAGAGGGTTGGGGGTAGAGGGTTGGAAGGTAGAGGGTTGGGGGTAGAGGGTTGGTAGGTAGAGGGTTGGGGGTAAAGGGTTGGGGGTTAGAGGGTTGGTGGGTAGAGGGTTGGGGGTAGAGGGTTGGAAGGTAGAGGGTTGGGGGTAGAGGGTTGGTAGGTAGAGGGTTGGGGGAACGGGGTTGGGTTAGAGGGTTGGTAGGTAGAGGGTTGGGGGTAGAGGGTTGGTAGGTAGAGGGTCGGGGGTAGAGGGTTGGTAGGTAGAGGGCGGAAAGGTGTGTGTGTCATTGTGTATTTGTGTGTGTGGTGGTGGTGGTGGTGGTGGTGGGTAGGGGTCAGGGGGTATGTGAGTGTGGGTGTGTGGTTGGGTATGCGGGTGTGTAGGTGAGGGTGGGGGGTGGGGTGGGGTGGGGGGTGGGGTGGGGGGGTAGGTGAGGGTGTGTGTGTGGGCATGTGGGTGGGTAGGTGTAGCAGATCTGAGAGGGTTGGTAGGTAGCTGAGGGTGTGTGTGTGGGTTGGTCAGGGTGTGTGGGCAGGTGGGTGGGTAGGGTGAGTGTGGGCAGGTGGGGAGGGTATGTGAGGGTGAGTGGTAGGTGGGTGGGAGGGTGGGTGGGTAGGTGAGTAGGTGGGTGGGAATATGGGTGGGACCTCTATTTCGTGATCAGCACTGCTGAGAGGGCTGGTAGGTACGTGGGAGGGCAGGTGAGTATGTAAGTGTGAGTGTGAGTGTGAGTGTGAGTGTGTGTGTGTGTGTGTGATAGGTGAGGGTAGGTGGTTAGGAAGACGGGTGGGACCTCCATATCGTGATCCGCACTGCTGAGAAGGCTGGTAGGTATGTGGGCGGCAGGTGGTAGGGTGGGTAGGTGGATGGGTAGGAGGGTGGGTAGATGGATGGATGGATGGGCCTGAAAGTTACCTTGTGGATGGATGGGTGGGTGTTTGGGTAGGTGGGTAGGTGGATGGGTAGGAGGGTGGGTAGATGGATGGATGGATGGGCCTGAAAGTTACTTAGTGGATGGATGGGTGGGTGGGTGGGTGGGTAGGTGGGTAGGTGGATGGGTAGGAGGGGGGGTAGGTGGGTAGGTGGATGGCGTAGGAGGGTGGGTAGATGGATGGATGGATTGGGCCTGAAGTGTTTACCTAGTGGATGGATGGGTGGGTGGGTAGGTGGAATGGGATGGAGGTGGGTAGATCAGGTGGGTGTGTGTGGGAGGGTGGGTACATAGGTGTGTGGGTGTGTGGGTGGGTAGATAGGTGGATGGGTGGGTGGGTGGGTAGGTGATGAATGGGAGGGTGGGTAGATAGGTGGATGGGTGGGTACATAGGTTGGGTGGGTGGTGGGTGGGTTAGGTGGATGAGTGGGGAGGGTGGGTACATAGGTGGATGGGTGGGGTAGATAGGTGGGTAGATAGGTGGGTGGGTAGACAGGTGAATGGATGGGAGGGTGGGTACATAGGTGGGTGGGTGTGTGGGTGGGTAGACAGGTGGATGGGTGGGAGGGTGGGTACATAGGTGGGTGGGTGATTGTGTGGGTAGATAGGTGGGGTGGGCAGACAGGTGGATGGGTGGGAATGGTAGGTAGTAGGTGGGTGGTGTGGGTGGGTGGGTAGACAGGTGGATGGGTGGGTAGATAGGTGGAATTGGTGGAAGGTTGGGTACATATGTGGGTGGGTAGATAGGTGGGTGGGTAGACAGGTAGATGGGTGGGAGGGTGGGTAGATAGGTGGGTGGGTAGACAGGTCGATGGTGGGTAGAATAGGTGGATGGGTGGATAGATAGGTGGGTCTGAAGGAAACTGGTGGGTGGATGGGTGGGTGGATGGGTGGAAGCCTGGGTATAATAGGTGGGTCTGAAGGATACTGGTGGGTGATGGGTGGATGGGGAGGTAGATCTTGGATGAGCAGATAGTTGTATGGGTGTATAGAAAGGTGGGTCTGAAGGGACAAACTGGTGGGTGGATGGGTGGGGGGTGGGTAGATAGGTGGATGGATGGATGGATAGATAGGTGGGTCTGAAAGGACAATGAAAGGTGGGTGGGTGGGTAGATGGTGGGTTCTGAAGGACAACTAGTGGGTGGGTGGGTGGGTGGGTGGGTAAAGATAGGTGAATTCTGAATGATACCTGGTAAGATGGATTGGTTGGGTGGGTGGATAGTTGGCTGGGTGGATAGATAGGTGGGTCTGAAGGACCACTTGTGGGTGGATGGGTGGGTGGGTGGGTGGGTAGATAGGTGGATCTGAAGGATACCTGGAAATGGATGGGTGGGTGGGTTGGTCAGAGGACTGTTTTGTATATTTATTGAACCCCACCAACACCCATCCCAACAACCCAACTTCGGATGTAGTGCACACTCCATGAGTGTACCGCCGTCATAATGCTGGATGAAGCGCGCACCATTCTACAGTGTGGTCAGATTCTATTCACTCCCTCACCCACCCCATCTGTACCTTTGGGTGTAGTGCACACTCCATGAGTGTACTGCCCACCAACACCCATTACAACACCCAACTTCAGATGTAGTGCTCACTCCATGAGTGTACCGCCGTCATAATGCTTGATGAAGCCATACCATCTACAGATATATTCACTCCCTCACCCACCCCATGTGTACCTTTGGGTATAGTGCACACTCCATGAGAGTGCCGCCATCACAATCCTTGATGAAGCCGTACTATCTACAGTGCTCCAGATATATGCACTCCTCACCACAATGTGTACCTTTGGATGTAGTGCAAACTCCATGAGCCTACTGCCCACCAATACCCATCCCAACACCCAACTTTAGATGTAGTGCTCACTCCATGAGCGTACTGCCGTCATAATGCTGGATGAAGCAGCACCATCTACAGTGGTCCAGATCTATTCACTCCCCCACCCACCCCATCTGTACCTTTGGGTGTAGTGCACACTCCATGAGCGTACTGCCTACCAATACCCATTACAACACCCAACTTCAGATGTAGTGCTTCACTCATGAGCTTACGCGTGCACATGCTTGATGAAGCCATACCCATCTACAGATCTATTCACTCCCTCACACCCCATGTGTTACCTTTGGGTGTAGTGGCAACTCCATGAGCGTACTGCCCACCAATACCCATTACAAACGCCAACTTCAGATGTAGTGCTCACTCCATGAGCGTACCGCCATCACAATGCTTGATGAAGCCATACCATCTACAGATCTATTCACTTCCTCACCCACCCCATGTGTACCTTTGGGTGTAGTGCACACTCCATGAGAGTGCCGCATCACAATCTTTGATGAAGCGTTACTATTATTCAGTGCTCCAGTATATATGCACTCCTTACCACCCCCATGTGTACCTTTGGATGTAGTGCAAACTCCATGAGCCTACTGCCCACCAATACCCATCCCAACACCCAACTTTAGATGTAGTGCTCACTCTATGAGCGTACTGCCGTCATAATGCTGGATGAAAGCCGCACCATCTAACAGTGGTCCGATCTATTCACTCCCACCCACCCATCTGTACCTTTGGGTGTAGTGCACACTCCATGAGCGTACTGCTACCAATACCATTAATTAACACCCAACTTCAGATGTAGTGCTCACTCCATGAGCTTACCCGTACATATGCTTGATGAAGCCATACCATCTACAGATCTATTTCACTCCTCAACCACACCCATGTGTACCTTGGGTGTAGTGCACACTCATGAGCGTACTGCCCACCAATATACCCATTACAACACCCAACTTCAGATGTAGTGCTCACTCCATGATGGCGCCATCACTAATGCTTTGATGAAGCCATACCATCTTACAGATCTATTCACTTCCTCACCCACCCCATGTGTACCTTGGTGTAGTGCACACTCCATGAGAGTGCCGCATCACAATCCTTGATGAAGCCGTACTATCTACAGTGCTCCAAAGATATATGACTCCTTACCACCCATGTGTACCATTTGGATGTAGTGCAAACTCCATGAGCCTACTGCCCACCAATACCCATCCCAACACCCAACTTTAGATGTAGTGCTCACTCCATGAGCGTTACTGGCCGTTCATAATGCTGGATGAACCGCACCATCTACAGTGTCCAGATCTATTCACTCCCCCACACCCCATCTGTACCTTTGGGGTGTAGTCACACTCCATGAGCGTACTGCCTACCAATACCCATTTATAACACCCAACTTCAGATGTAGTGCTCACTCCATGAGCTTCCCGCCGTCACAATGCTTTGATGAAGCATACCATTCTACAGAATCTATTCACTCCCTCAACCACCCCATGTGTACCTTTGGGTGTAGTGCACACTCCATGAGCGTACTGCCCACCAATACCCATTACAACACCCAACTTCAGATGTAGTGCTCACTCCATGAGCGTACCGCCATCACAATGCTTGATGAAGCCATACCATCGACAGATCTATTCACTTTCCTCACCCACCCCCATGGTGTACCTTTGGGTGTAGTGCACACTCCATGAGAGTGCGAATCACAATCCTTGATGAAGCCGTACTATCTACAGTGCTCCAGATTATGCACTCCCTTACCCACCCCATGTGTACCTTTGGATGTGTGCAACTCATGAGCCTACTGCCCACCAATACCCATCCCAACACCCAACTTTAGATGTAGTGCTCACTCCATGAGCGTACTGCCGTCATAATGCTGGATGAAGCAGCACCATCTACAGTGGTCCAGATCTATTCACTCCCCCACCCACCCCATCTGTACCTTTGGGTGTAGTGCACACTCCATGAGCGTACTGCCTACCAATACCCATTACAACACCCAACTTCAGATGTAGTGCTCACTCCATGAGCGTACCGCCATCACAATGCTTGATGAAGCCATACCATCTACAGATCTATTCACTTCCTCACCCACCCCATGTGTACCTTTGGGTGTAGTGCACACTCCATGAGTGTACCGCCATCATAATCCTTGATGAAGCCATACCATCTGCAGTGGTCCAGGTAAATCTCTTTAGTGAATCCCTGTGGGAATGAAGGTTTAGGGATCAGGGTTAGGGCGTCAGGTGATCATGCTTACGTGCAGCTAGAGTGTATACAAATGTCACCAGAAGCCATTTTCGTAAGAATTCAAAATTAATCAAGTGCATTGTGATCAGAAAATACGCAATAATCGTTCACTAAATTCCGTACATATTTACCTGTATTATTTACGTATTTAAATATATATAATCTAATGAATGTACATATTTACATCAACATATTACATCTATAAATCTACGTATTTACACATTAAATATACAACTTTACATAGCATATGAGATTCACAAGCTCAATTCAAGTATGATCACATTTATAATTAGGGAACGGCAATATGAATACATATGAATCATGTCATCATATGATATCGTATGACGCCGGTAGTCTGAGTAGTATAAATGACTATTTATATGCAATATCACATGATGCAATTTGTATGATATCATATGTATATACTCCCGTCTACATCATATGATATGCTGGTCCCTATTCATAATGCACACATTGGAATTAGAGCTGTATTTATATATGAATGTTACAGTCCAGGGGTAGGCCAAATAGGCAAGGACTTGCCAAACGGATAGGAAGGGCTTGGAAAAGAAAAGGCATTGATGAAACTGAAACCCCAACAATCGTTTTACCAACGGGGGGCCCTGGAGTTGTGCTACAGTGATAATTTAATTCAACTATGTAATTAAATCATCATAAACACAAAGACAACTATCTCTAAGCTGCACAGAGAATCTATTGCCTCATGTACCAGCATTCTTGCCACACGTCGCATGAAGAAGTCCTACCGCCTGGAGCGGTGACACTTACTATGTCTGCATGGTGACTTTTCCCAGCTGCGGTGTATGGGGGGTTCCCTTAACACCGACGCCCCTCAGGCGTTATCCTTTTTTTTAATCATCATCTCATCTGGCTAATAATTTAATTGTGCGATCGCATTTTTAGAATTAGAGCTGATAATAATGCTTGCTTGCTGCAATATTGCCTTTCTTTTGCCGAGGATTTGATGGGAGACCCCTCCTGGATGTTGTGGAGCGGGCTTGTCTGGGGCCAACAATGGCCTGTTGATGATAAGGTAATAAACGAATTGGATCAAGGTCTTCACACGGAATCTTGAAACATATCATTATTTATTTATGAAACATATACACATATAGAATATTTATATATATAATAATATATAATAATATATCATAATACATATAGAATAGAAGACAATCTATATGTATACATATATTTTCTCACACTGCTTTGTGAAGTAGCCAACAGCATTGTTGTCGGCATACGTCAGAAAGTGTGTCAGCTGGTCGGTGTGCGTGCAAATCTCCTTCGTGTAGTTCATCAGCGAGTGCCATAGCCTTTCACCTGTGAGCAGATTTGGTGATCCTGCTTTAGGGTTTATGGTTCATGGTTTGGAGTTCACCAGCCGAGTGCCATAGCCTTTCACCTGTGAGCAGAAATGGTGATACTGGTTCAGGGTTTGAGGTTTAGGGTTTGGGGTTTGGGGTTCACCAGCCGAGTGCCATAGTCTTTCTTCTTTGAGCAGAATTGGTGAGTCCTGGTTTAGGTTTAGGGTTTATGGTTCATGGTTTTGGGGTTCACTAGCGAGTGCCATAGTTTTCACCTGTGAGCAGAAATGGTGATACTGGGTTCAGGGTTTGGGGTTTAGGGTTTGGGGGTTTGGGGTTCACCGGCCGAGTGCCACAGCGCTTTCTTCTTTGAACATAATTGGTGATCCTGGTTCAGGGTTTGGGGTCTAGGGTTTGGGGTTTAGGGTTTTGGGGTTCACCAGCCGATTGCCATAGCCTTTCTTTCTTTGAGCAGAATTGGTGATCCTGGTTTAGGGGTTTGGGGTTTATGGTTTGGGTTTGGGGTTTTCATCAGCCGAGTGCCATAGCCTTTCACCCTGTGAGCAGAATTAGTGATCCTAGCTTAGGGTGTAGGGTTTGGGGTCTGGAGTATGGTGGTTTGGGGGTCATTAGTCGAGTACATATCCTTTCCCCTGTGAAACAGAACTGGTGATCCTTGGTTTAGGGTTTAGGATTGGGGTTCATCATCTGAGTGCATATCCTTACACCTGTGAGCAGAATATGTGATTCTGGTTTAGGGTTTAGGGCTTTGGGGCTATCATCTGAGTGCCATATTTTTCACCTGTGAGTCGGAGAATATGTGATTCTGGTTTAGGGTTTAGGGCTTTGGGTTTGGAGCATAGGGGTTTGGGGTTCATCAGCGAGTGCCAAAGCATTTCAACTGTGAGCAGAATTGGTTATTCTAGTTTAGGGATATCATATGTAACATTCCACAAGAGTCTGTCTAGGCTAAAGTTGCCATTTATGTGCAAACCATATGATGCAATTTGTATGATATCATTGATATCATACTCTCCTTCGCCAGCGTATCATATGATATGTCGTCCTAGCCATATCCTGTGTGTGACAGAAGTGGTGAGTCTGATTTCTATTTCTTGTGTCCTTATATGAGGAGTGTCAATATATGCAAGGCACAATGCTATTAACCAATGCTATACCACCAATGCAATTAACCATTAGCATCAGAATACCACCATCAATCACCACCAACCAGCGTCACCCACCACATCACCATCATTATCATAATCATCAACATTATACTACTACCATCATCACCACCCTTAGCATCACACCGTCCTCATCATCACCACACCACCATCGGCCACCACCACTTTCACCCATCACCGCCATCATCATCAAATCACCACACACCACCACCATCATCGCCAACATCACAATCTCAGCAGCACCACCATCATCTTCATTGTCATCACCACCACCATATCATGATCAGCATCATCACACCACCATCACCATTATCATAACCACTACATCACATCCATCGTCATCACCACCACATCGTCATCCAAAGGTAGATGATTCAGCATCCATCACCACCACCATCACCTTGGAGCCACCACCACCACACCGTCATCAAAATGATCAGCAGCATCACACCATCATCACCCACATCGTCATCGATGATCAGCAGCATCACGGACACCACCCACATTATCACCATAATCTCACCACGCCATCGTCACACATCAGATCATATCATCATCAACATCATTATCAGCATCGATCATTATCACCACCACATCATCGTAGCCACCTCATCTCCAAAACACAATCATCATCTCACCACACTGCAGCCACCATCATAATATCAACACCATCCTCATCATCACACCGTATGAATTCTTGCAGTAGTA
This sequence comes from Microglena sp. YARC, assembly GCA_022414725.1. Taxonomy (NCBI): domain Eukaryota; kingdom Viridiplantae; phylum Chlorophyta; class Chlorophyceae; order Chlamydomonadales; family Chlamydomonadaceae; genus Microglena; species Microglena sp. YARC. The sequence continues at coordinate 7,907 of JAJSRW010000178.1, read as the reverse complement.
GCAAGGCCTAGAAAAAGCACCCCGTAGAGGGGGTAAGGGGGGTGAGTATGAGCTGTATATAAGGCAGCCATGGCTTAAAACAAGTACCTTCCGTAGGGGGCCTGGGTGCAATTATATTTCTGAACCCCCCATAGAAGGTAGGGGGAAGGTAGCCCGCATTTAAAGAACCCACTTACCTAAACCGTAAATCACCGAGACCTAAACCTGTAACCACTCAAATCTAAACATAGGGATGCAACTAAATCACTAAACCCTAAACCAATGAACTGAAGTGGGCTACTTCCCCCCACCCCCATAGAGTACGTGCCTGCTCATTTGACGTTGATAGACAGAAAGCAATTTCGCCAAACCCTTGGATCGGGAATGATCTGTATGTGATGCCCGCGATAACAGTGCCATTCTTCTTGACCAGAGCAGACGATCTGTGCCTCTATCAAACACCAGCCTGCAAATATACTTCTTAGGTGGCATGTTGGGCAGCTGTTTTGAAAAATGTGTTTTCAGACCTGTCAGGATACATCATGTTGTGTGTGGGGCAACATCGTTCTGAGCGTACGATAGTGGACTATCTCCTTGCCTCCTGCTGTGCCCCACACAAAATGAGTGAGAACCTCCTCCCTCTGGGTGTAGGCCCAATCTGGTGAAGGGAAAGGGGGTTCATAGTGGGGAGAACTCGGATTTGAGCCCTACGAGGTGGCCTCTGGGTGGGGAGAGGAGGCATGGGCAGCTGGCTCTGATGCTGAGGGTTGTCCACTCCAGACGGGTCTTCAAGTTTGACGTCAAGCTGAAGCTCTGGAGAGCCTCTAGAGCTGCTGCATCAGGGGATGGATCTGAGGTGGTATCTATTTTTCGCTTCTTCGTCTCTGGATCGCTGGCATGGTCTAAACCCGGGTTGGATTCTTGCGCATCACTGTTGGTGATGCATCAGCGGCTGCAGCAGCGCGCTCGTCCGAAACTTCACGAGAAGTCATTCGGCACCAAGGCTGCTGTGTGGAGATGCAGCAACTTGAGCTCCTGGCCCTAACAGGGAACTGATATAGCTATGAATAAGGCAAGAAGAAGTGGCGCAGTTGTAGAGGAAATAGAGCAGACTTTTGAGGAATTCAAATATGAAGTGTGGGATGGATGTCACAACTAGTGCTGCAACTCTCGCGAAACAAAGTTTGCAGACCGCTTCACAGTCACCGTGCGCACTAGCGATCGCTAGGCATGGTTTTTTTTCTCCTGCGCGGGCCTACGCTGACAACACGGAAAGCCCGAGCCCAAGTAACCAAGTGCCACTAGCACAACATATGCCTGGTATTCGCTACCGCCTAGCGCTGGTATTCACCTAGTGGGCTTGCGCTAGGCCTGGTATTCGCCTACCGCATACGCGGCTGGATTCACCTAGCGCTGGTATTCCCTAGCGCTTTCACCCCCCTGCGCCATGCCTGTCACATGAGTCTCTCAACCCTAGCTACACTCAGCAGGTCGATGTGGGCCCCGTCCCGCTGTCATATCTGCTACTAGTACATACAAGCAGCTGATCAGCTGTGGCCACAGGTCAACTGCCCTATCATATCTTGTCATGCGTCGGATAGCACCATAGAATCCAGCCACTATCACCTTTCATTTTCAGCCATCAATGATGATAAAGATTAACGCTCCCCAGATGGCTGTGTCTCGCCGAAGCGCAGTCCTCTGCGTGCCGAGACTGCTCGCGTGAGCTCTCGCCGTCCATCCTGGTATCCTCGATCCGTCCTGCCCGCTATGTGCATTCCCTCCATCGCATGATACTGGTGAGCATAGTCAGCGCCAACGCGGGTGCCGAATGCGTTTTTTTTGGATCTTTGTTCCGGAATATTGCCTACCTGCCCTATCCCACACTCCCCTCGATGCATCATCATTTTAACCCCCCAGCGCGACCACCTATCATCACGATCTGCGATGAACTATGATTCATGCCATTTCTCAGGCAGATAGGTAATAGATTCGATGCACAACCCATCACACCACACACCCATCTCCGCTCCCCCCACTGGACGCCCTCATTCCCCCCCCCCCCCCCCCCCTCTCCCCTCCCAACCAATCACATCCCCAAAAACGGCCCTATGCTCCGTGTAAAATTGCGAATTCCGACTTGTTTTTCCCATGCGCACCTACACGCCCCCCCCCCCCCCCCCCCCCCCCCTCCCAACTGCGCTCACCGATTCTGTGAATCCACCCTCGCAGGAGGAGGACGACGAGGAGATGGTCGAGAAGGCCAAGGCCAACCGCAAGGCCGCTTGGAGGCCGACAGAGCCATCACCACGCGATTTCCTCGAGGTGCGTCCGTTTCAGATCACGTGCTGAAAATATCTGTAGATGGCTCAGTAGTGGAGCTATTGAGCTATCTAGTGTGGTGGGGGGGGATGTATGGTGGTGTAGTGGGTGGTGTGTAGTGGCTCAATATGGTCCATATTGCCTTTACTTAGTCTGGGTCAACAATGACTTACTATGACTAATGCACTTCTGATCTGAGTTTGATTTTCAAGTTCTTCTCTGGGGGTCATAGTCATCATTATTATGATCTTTACATCCATCCATTCATTCTTTCGCCAAGTATTCATGTGCACAGTCATTCCTGCGTGCACGCATTCATCAATTCTTCATACATCCACCAATTGGTTTCTGCGTGCATGAAACAATTCTTCAATTGTTTTCCTGCACGCATTCATTCATTCATTCGCCCAATTCATTCAAGCGATTTGAATTCATGCTTCATGCATCAATTAATTCATTCACCCATGCATTCATTCACACATGTATACGAAAATCCACAGTCCATGCATTCATGCGTGCATCCATTCATTCACACATGCATTCATGCATGCTTCACATTCATTCATGTGCGCATTCATTTCATCAATTCATTCATACATTCACCAAAGCATTCATGCGTGTGTGCATTCATTCCCAAAGCATTCATGTGTGCATTTGTTCATTCCATGTCCATTGATTCATGCACGATTCACCAATGCATTCATGTGCGCATTCATTCATTCATACATCCACCAATGCATTCATTGCATGCATTTATGTGCCGCATTCATTCATTCGCACGTCCATTCATTCATTTGGGCATGTATTCACGATTCTATTCATTCGCACCATTAATCCATTCATTCTTCCATTCATCCATTCATTCATTATTTATTCATTTACCCATACCTCATGTGCGCATCCATTCATTCGTTACTTCATTCACTCATTCGCGCATTTATTCATGCATTCATCTCGGTTCAAGCGTGCATTCATGCTTTCATCCTCGTGTCATGGGGCTCATTCATTCATTCATTCACATAAACTCAATCATCCGTGATTCACGTTCGCGCGTGCTCATTCTTTCATTTCCAGTTCTCCGCTCTTCATGCAGGAGATTCACTAACGCAATCGCTCTCCAGTCAGTGCACTCTTTCTCATGCACTCACTCATGCATTCTTGTGTTTGCTCCTCCTCCTTTTATTCTTCTCGTCTTGTTTATGCTTTCATCCACTTTCTCATCCATGCACACATCCACTTACTCATCCACTCACTCATTCATGCACACTTACTCTTTCACTCACTCATTGTGCATTATTTGTTTGTTCATTCTCTCACTCATTCATTCACTCATGCACACACCCACTTAACCATTCACCCACCCACTCTGCACACATCGGTCTCTCTCTCCCTCCACAGTCTGAGGGTATCAAGGATAAGCAGCTGGCTTTGAAGTTGCTCCTCTGCAGACCGCAAATCTACAAGTCGCCAAGTCTGGCGCTCAGTTGCAGGATGGCGACACCAAGTAAGTGTTTTTATTTACCCACCCACCCACCCACCCCACCCCACCCCCCAAACACATACACGCACCTCCGTTGTCATGGTTGGGCAAGTCCCTTAAGCCTATTTTAGCCTACCTAGACTGTAACGATACATACATACAGTTGATGCAGTGCTTTTTTTAAACTGCCGTCCTGTTTTGAAGGTTGTGCAAGTAACTTGAGCTATTTAGCTACCCTGGCCTGTACAATACATATGGTTGGAAATATTTCAGTGGTTTCAGCTGACCTTAATGACATGATGGGCTTTCTTTACCTAATGGATTCGGTAGGAAGCTACCCTGTGTAGCCAAAAAAAATAAGCAGAGGTCTAGAAATTGGACAGGCCCATCCACGGATTTTTGCCATTATTCTGTCATGTGCTTATTTTTTTTGCCCAAACTTTTTCCCATGCGAAAGATTTGAAATGTGAGGGGTTGGGTGGCAAATTTTAAAAAGCCTTTAGACACCGTGCAGTAAAGCGTGCCTGCAAAAGTGGCAGAACTGCAAAATAGCCTATACCTGCAAAGTGGCAGAAACTGCCGAAGTGAAATACCTGTCCAAGACAAAGCTTTACCTGAAAAGTGGCAGATACAGCAATGAAGCTATATCTGAAAAGTGAAATACCTGCAAGGGAACTATATCTGCGAAGAAGCTATACATGCAAAAGGGAATATCTGCAAAACTTAGCTATACTTGAAAAGTGAAAGACAGCAAAAGAAGCTATACCTGCAAGTGAAATTCCTGCAAAAGTGCTAAGCGTGCAAAACTGAAAGACCTGATAGTAGCTGTGTCTGCGAAAGAAGCTTACAGCAAAAAGTGGAAGACCTGCATAGGAAAAGTATACCTGCAAAAGTGGAAAATACAGCTATGACGTATTTGGTCACCTGTAAGTTTAGCTAAAGCTTAACTTGCATTTTAGCCCCCCAGCCTCCATGCAGCTGAAGCCTTAACTTGCATTTATCCCCCAGCTCATGCAGCTGAAGTACTTGCTGTAATGCATTTGCCCCAGCCTATTTGCAGCTGAAGCCTAACTTGCATTTGCCCCTGGCACAACAGCACGTATAGCCCGCATGAAGGGTAAAACCCAGCGAAGCTTAACTGCTTTCACCCCTACCCGCACCCCCCCCTGATTACCACTGACAAACAACACAACTGATTACTAATCCACCCCACCCCACCCCCACCCTGATTACCACTACCACTACAAAACAACTGTTTACCACTACAACTGCAACAACAACTGATTACTAATCCGACCTCCCACCTGATTACCACTACACAACAATCATAACAACTGATTTAATCCCATCAACAACAACAGGTCCGTGGCCAATTCTCTTAGCGAGCCAGGTTATGAGTGATCGACTTTGTCAAGGCCAGCCGAGTGGGAGGAGAATCTGAGACCTGTTTATGTCCAAGTTGTCTGAAGGTGAGGTACATTGGGCTGTCAGTTGAAAGGGGGCCTGCAAGTGGTGGTGACTCTGGTCTGTGTTTTCAAGGTTGATGAGGTGAAGTAGAGGTACATTTGGCTATACAATAAAGGGGTCGTGCAAGTATGGTGACTTGAGTCTGTGGGTGTCCAATTGATGAGCTGAGTAGAGGTTACATTTGGCTGAACAATGAAGGGGGCTGCAAGTGGGTGTGTGTCTTTGAGTGTGTGTTTTGTCCAAGCTTGATGAGCTGGAGTAGATGGTACATTTGGGTGCCCCATCTCGAACAATTAAAGTCCAAGGGGCTGCAAGTGTTGTGTTTTGAGTGTGTGTTGTCCAAGCTTGATGAGCTTGAATGCAGGAGTAAATTTGATGTGTGTGTACAAGGCCTTTAAAGGGCTGCAAGGGTGGGTCGGGTGTTAAATTCTGAGTAACACTTTTTCGGATTATTTGTTGAATTATTTATATTTGGACTCTTCATACTTGGTTTGGAGAGTAAACTAGGTGGGGTCTGCAGTGGGAGGATCTGAGTTGTTGTCGAAGCTTGATGAGTTGAGGTGATGTCAATAATTAGGATGGGGTTGTGTGGTGGGTTGTTGGTGTCCAATGTAGATATGATAACGCTGGTGGGGCGTGGTGGTTAAGGGAACCGTCGTACGCGGTTAGGGAGCGGTGTTCTACCTCAATGGACGCGCTAAACCATCGCGGTTGACGACGCCTGCACGCCAGAGCGGCCGAAGGGGGGATGAACCGTTTCATTCTCGAGTGATTTGGTCAAAACTAGACCAAGTATAATTTCATGAAAGGGGCTCAATGGTCAACACTGACCGTACATACTGAAAGGGGTCAATGTCCAAGGTTCATAGGCTGTAGCTGAGTTGGTGATGCAGCTTTTTTCAGAGCACGCTATTTGTGTGTTTTTTCTCGTTGGTATAACTAGCACTAGTGGATTGAAATAATTACTGGTGTCTAACTGACTTGTTTTTTGGCATCATAGGCATCTGCAGCAAGGGTGACTGCAGCTTCAAAGTGGATATGTAGATGGTGGGCCATCTGAAGACTGGACGTTTACAAGGCATCTCTCAAGCTGGTTGCTTGTAAGCATCATCTCGTAGTTGTTTTTGATTGGCCAATGGTTTGTCATAGGTGCAATATAGTGCTTGTGCCAGATTCCGGCGATACTTGAAGGCTGTGTACGGTCTGCTGGTCCGGTCTAGTGGGCGAGTAATCATTTCGTGCTCTTTTTTTTGGTAATACTTTTTTGCAATGAACTGGATAATGGGATGAACGAGGCATGGTGCATTTTTGTACTTGCATGCCTTGTGTGTCAGTCGGTAGTTGTCTTTTGGCTACGGGCAGAGTTGCTAGACAGCTCCACTAGGTAAGTCCCAATTTTCAACAGTTTTGGAAAGATGATTCTGTCAGATTCAAAGCAATATGTCGCTGCAGGTTGTTTTTATTATACCGATGCGGTATAGTACGTACTGTAAATAGTATAGTCGATTCGGGGCTAGGAAGTTGCTCGTGTACATGCGGATGGGGCCGGAAGGGGTCGTGCCTGGAACCATCGAAAAAGTCGAAACAAGTGTCAGGTGGGTAGACTTCGACTCAAAAGGGGGGGGTTGGGGGGGGGGGGGTCGACGGCTTTCAGAAATTTCCTCTGGTAAGACTGTAGAGCCAAAATCTCAGTATCGTTCAGCTAATATTAGCAGCCCTATGACCCAGCTCGGGGCGAGATCTTTCGAATCACCTTATTTCCGACCCCGAGTAATATGGAGGCCTGATCTCTAGATCCAAGTCGAGGCACAGCAGGCTGGCAGATCCTCGTTCGGGGTCGAGCCGGTTTGGAAATATCTTCGTTAACTTCACCAGACGGAATCTGCAGAAGTTTTGCATACACGACTGGTTGACGAGAGATTCCGATCCGATTTTTCGGGAAATGAGTAAATGTTAGTGGTGTGCTTGAGTAGTGACCTCACAGGTTTCTAAGTCAATCAATGTAAAGGTTGGGGTACGGAAACTCATTATTTCATCCAAACTTCTTGGGTAAAGGAGGGTATTGGGGATGCGCTAGGCCTTACACAACCTTCAACTTCTCAACACCAAACATAGCTGCTCAGCTCATATCAGGACAGGAAAGGGTTGTTTGTGACCATGTTGTACAAACTTTGGATCAAATCCCCAAATGTAAGTACAATGGATAGAGCTCGTCGAGGGGATACTTATGACAATACTTTGACCCCTAAATATTTTTTTGAAGGATTATATGGGCTTTTTGGGGGGGGGGGGGGGGGGGGGTGGGGGGGGAGGTAAGGCTGATTACAAAAACTTCCCGGCATAGGTATAGAAAAAAACTTCCTGAAGGGGCTAAAGCAATCTCTTTTTATTTGCTGGAATGACATTCCTTTTCTATGGCGGAGAAGATAAAAATTGCCACTATGTTACATAAGCTGCAATTCGGTGACAGCAAGGAAACCTGCTGTAGTGTTCTGCAATAGGGCGGTGCCCAGCGGCGCCAGTACCGCTGATATACTCGCCTTCCTCATATTTGGGCTCTATGCCGTAACTATCTCGCATATACTTTTTTGATTGTTATCCTCCAGTCATTCCTGTTCGCTTCAGCGTGTAATAATCCCTGGAAGCTTCACTTACATTA